>VWPU01008949.1:0-112244 GCA_013398955.1 Callaeas wilsoni
AGCGGGGCCGGGGGAGCGGCGGAGCTGCGCCGGGGCGAGAGGCGGGCGCAGGGGACGCGGCCGCCATGGGGAGCAGTGGGGCCGGCAGTGCGGGGCCGGAGCAGCCCGGGGTGAGCGGCGGCGCGGGCGCTGTCCGGGGCTGCTCCGGGGGTGACCTGGGCCGCTGTGCTCCCGCCGCAGGTGGAGGAGGCAGGGCACGTGTTCCTCCTGATGAAGAAGGATTATCGCATCTCCCGCAACGTGCGGCTCGCCTGGGTCCTCAGCCGCCTGCACCAGGTCATCCGGGCCGTGCCCGAGCCCGAGCTGGTGAGTTGGTGCTCATGGCTGGATGGTGTCACCGTGGCTGGTGCTGCAGCACCTGCACGCTGCAGAGCGTTTGAGCCCCATTCATTTCTTTGATTCTTCCTTTGGTGTGGCTTGATGTTCTTTCATGTACCGCTTGCTTGTACTGGCAGGTAAAGTCAGAAAATGAGCTTGACGTTCTCAGCATCCTGCCTAACGGGTGGCAGCCAGACGAGCCGGTCCAGCCCAGGCCCTACCTCCTCGTCCCCTCTACACGGGTCACCTTCCTGGCCCGTCAGTACCGATTTGTGATTGAGCTTGATCTGAGCCCTTCCACGGGGATTGTGGTAAGAGCATAAACTGCCTCTCTGGGCTGTTCTGCATTAAAACAGAAACCCATTTCTGTTTGCTGAGAAAAGGCTTATTGCTCTGTGTCAGCCTTAACTTTTGCAGAAGTCTTGCTTTTCCTGGGAGGGAGCCGTGCTGTGCCCCTGGCTGGGAACTTAATGTCAAATCCTGTTTCTCCACTGGGTACTTAATGTGTAACTTCTGTTTATAGGAGTTGTCACTTTAATCCAGGTGCCATTGCAGAAGGATGTTTGCTGTTGGCTTGGCATTGTGGGACAACCAAGAATGAGATCGAAGGTTCTAGAAGATGAAAAAGCTCTTTGTTTTCTCTGTTTCTGTAGGATGACTCAACTGGGGAGATCATTTTTGATGAAGTGTTTCATGCCCTTTCCCGATGCTTGGTGGGATTGTTAAGACCCTTTCGTATCCCTGGTTCAGATATTATCTACCAGCCAGAAATCTTTGTCACCATCCAGGTGTATTCCTCCATCATTGGCCTGCAGTCCCACCAGGTAAAGTTCAGGCTCTCTGTCAGCAGGGTGTGAGCAGCTCGCTGTGCTGTGCAGGTGTCCTGTGACCGTGAGGAAAGCAGGGGCAGATGGAATCTGGGCTCTGTTATCTGTGATGCTGCAGGCTTGTCTCACTAGAAAACGTGGCCTGGCGAGATGCAGAAGTGTGTGTGAGCAACTTCTCCTTTCTGGGCAGGAAGCAGAGGTTTCTCTGGAGAATGCTGCCCTCGGGCACGATAATAGAATTGGGCCACAGGGAATATTTGCCTCATGTCATATGTGTGCTTGTTGTTGTTCTTGTTTTGTTCTTTGGGGGTTGTTTTTGTTTTTAGTTTCTGTTGATTAATTCTTTTTGCCTGTTTTAATTAGCTTGAAGCATTCAAGCAGAGCTTGTATGACCAAAAGCTTGTCTGCCTGTTCCAGCTGTGTAGCAGTGGTTAATTCAAAGATAATTGCCTCTTCCTACAAACCTTATTCTTTTGCACTGGTCTGAATGTGCTGCTTCTTGCTGGAGGGAGCAGCCAGCTCCAGTATTGAGATTTATGAGTGCAATTTTACTCATGTCAGGAGAGGTCTGTTTTATGGGGCCAGCGTTGTTTTTGAAGTTCATCCTTGATCTCTTCCACCTTACAGTATTTTCACATAACTTACACATTTCTGGTGGTGTATTTCATCTCTTTGCTAATACCAGGGAAAGTGCATGGTAACAGGAGCAGCCTGTTAGTCTATGCTTGTTCCCTCCCTCCCTGTCCCCAGCCATCCCTGCCCAAGCCTTCTGCCAGGGTTTGTGTTGTACCTGAGGAGCGTGGCCGTCACTTTGGTCTGTTCTGAGGTGCTACTGGAGTAAGCGTAGGAGGAATTTCTCCATTTGCCATTGACGTTTTGTCATCTTGTCCAGCAGTCCTGCGGACACCATCACGCTGTGCCTCATTATCTCCCTTATTTACACTATGTTGAGCACTCTGAAATTGCCACATTTTTCTTCTTTGGACCTCTCTAAATTCCCACATTGTATATGAGGCCATGAACTTGATCTCTGGGTACAACTGGATAATTATGTTGCTTTTATGGAGGAAAAGGCATATGTGTGTATCACTCATCCAGGAGAGACTCTGTGGTAATCATTTCTTTCTCCTGTGTCACTATGCAGTCTTGCCCATACGAGGCTGAGGGAATGTGGATAACATGCAGCATCCCACCAGTTTGCTGAGGTCTTTGTCTGCGTGTTGTAGCTTCTTCACCTCCTGGTTGCGGATAGGGATTGCCTGTAC
Organism: Callaeas wilsoni; assembly: GCA_013398955.1. Classification (NCBI taxonomy): domain Eukaryota; kingdom Metazoa; phylum Chordata; class Aves; order Passeriformes; family Callaeidae; genus Callaeas; species Callaeas wilsoni. The sequence goes on from VWPU01008949.1 coordinate 2,411, forward strand.
CAGGGTGACATCTGTAAACTCAGGTGTCATGCCTGTCACCGTGGGGAGTTTCTGTGGTGGCAGGCTTACTCTGTCACATCACTCAGCCTCTTTTGTAATGTCCACTCTAATTGTTTCTTTTCTTTATTTCAATTTGGCGTTTCTCTTGGAAGATAATTTGATCAGTCTATAGGTAAGGTGGGTTAGAGCAAACAGGCCTTCCTTAGAAGCATCAGACTACAGCTAATGGCTTCTAATAATGATCCCACATCACTTTCTCCAAACAACTGCTTATCTTGGAGAAAGTCAAATGAAGTAGAAGTTTCTTGTCCAAGAAGGAGATTTCCCAAAGTGTCACGTAAGCATCTGGTGGGATGCACAGCAGATGCCGTGAGGCACCACTGCTTACAGGCGGTTTTCTCTGAGCAGGGAGAGAGAGAAGTGGCCTGTGTTGTACCTGTGCTTTGTCAGGGATGTGTTTGAACTTCACTGTGCAGAACTGTGTTCCTGTGTACCATCTTGGGTGCTGGTGCTGTAAAATCTTAACTTGATGACTGACGTGTGTGTCCTTGGGCCAGGTACTATTCCAGGGCTGTCAGCTGGATGAGACGAAGCGTGAGGCCTTTCTGCACCAAGTTTACACACAGCTCTGTGCCTTTGAGAACAAAGTGGCAGAGATGCTTCAGCAACAGTATGAGCCCAAACCACAGGTAAGGAGGGCAGAGGTAGTTGGACTCTCTTGGCTTCCTGGACATCTGCACTCTGAGGCCCCTCTGAAGTGAGGTGGCAAGAGGAAGAGCAGCATAGGTCTGCAGAAGGAACAGCTAAGAAGTTGGTGAGATAATGTTGTGGGATCCAGTAATGAGACATGAACACTAAGGAAGCAGAACCATTAAGTGTTTAGAAGGACTGGTGAGGATGGTTACCTTCCCCAAGGTTAATGTGCAGTAAGACAGCCTGACTGTTCATCATGGGAGAAATGGTAGGATATGCTTTCTCTCTGAAGAAGATGGGGGGAGAGGTGATTATGTCCTTATTATTAATCTATAAATAGCTGTGAATATGCCCTTAGCCCTTGTTACATTTCTTGAATGAAAATACTTCCTTGTTACCATGAAAACTGGTCATGAAAATGAATAAACAGACAGTTTTTTCAAGTGCTCCTTGAAATCTGTGACAGATGCTGCTTAGTAGCCATGGATATATGAATCAGCAAATTAATGATAGAATCCTAGTATGGTCTGGGTTGGAAGGGACATTTAAAGATCACCTCCCTTGACCTGCTGGCCATGCTGCTTTTGATCTTCTTGCAGTCAAAGTCATTGCTGGTCTGGCTGAGGTTATTTAGTCCTTAGTTAGCATTAGTTATTAGAGTTTGGGCAAAAAGGGAAAAAAGAAAGTCGTAAAATCAGATGACCAAGAGGCTACTGGTGGTATATTGCAGTTGCTATCTGAAGTGTTTGGAATCTCATATTCTAGCTGAGATTTCTATGTTTCAATGCTAAAACTGCCAGTCCTGAAACAGAAAGTAGATTGCCGGAAGTAAATACCTCGACTGGTGAGTCCAGATGGTGTTTTTGCAGTGCTTTGTATGCATTCCTGCTTGATGCAGTACTTCTCTCATGCTAAACTACCCTGTAACTTCTTCTATGCAAATGGAGGAGAGAGACGCTCTCGCAGGCCGGAGGGACTGGCGAGTCCTGCCACAGGCTGTGGGGTGGAGGTGGGAGGCCCCCGGGAAGGGCAGGGACTGAAACTTTTTTCACTTTTGAAGTTGCGCTAGCTGTATCATTGCTACCAAGTGTCTGAATTTAAGGCGTCTGGCGAGTTAAAGTGATGGATAGTCAATATTTTTGCTCACAGGCACAGACTGCTCGCATTTGTGCCTAGCAAAAGTTTAGTTAGTTCTAGTTTTCTTTTCCCATCTCCAATCATCTGTAGCTTTGTGTGGGAGGGGTCTTGGCCATTCTCTGCATTAGCAGTAAAAATGAAGCAGTATTTTATTACAAGGTTGAACTGCCAGAGCCTTGTGGGGATTAAGGGACTGTGAATACAGTAGGTTTCTCACTGGCGTAATTATACAAATTTCAGGCTTTGCCTAGGGGATATTTTTCATAGAAGATGCAGAAGCCTACCTGCATTTGTTTATATCAACACTGCATAACGAGGGCCATTTGAGTCAAACGCATAGGCACTAGACTTTGTCTTTATGAGGCTCCTTGCTCCCTCTGCTGCAGAGCTTCACAAGTGAGATGTAGCTGTCTCTGCCTCTCCACTGTTTCTGGGATGAGTAGATTAGATTAAGTAGATGCTGAATAGCTGCAGCTTCTATTAAATGACAAGGAGAGAATGAGGTATTCACCATCTCTTTAACTGAGAACTGCTTTCCTTCACAGAGGAGTTTTAGTGACCGCAAAGTATCTCATATTTCCCCTTCTATAAGAAATCAGCTTAGAATGAAGCTCTGAGCATGCTGTCCCTCCACTTTCAAGCAGCGTTGCCCAGCTGTTCTAAGGGGCCCAAGTGACCAGGATTTTAAGTGCACCTGAAAGTTCAAGCTACAAATGGAATCTGCTGCAGTGCTCCAGAGTACCATGGGACTGCCAGCCTGAAGGTGTTTGAAAGAGTGAGAACTAGAGAGAGGCTGAAATCTGCCCCATGGGGCCTTGTGGGTTTTTTAAACTTTTCCAGGTGGATTTATCCCCCCTGAGCCAAGAGAGCCCTGGTGACGTGCAGGAGTCATCTGGGAGGAAGCCCAGCGTGTCTGTGGTCACTGCTGATGTTGGCCTGGTCAGCATGGTCCGGCAAGGGATCCTGGCCCTGCAGCTGCTGCCCTCCAACTCCAGCGCAGGTTGGCTGCGTCCTCGGGGTTAAGGTTTGCCCGGTTGTTTGCCAAGGGTTGTATTCCTCCTGCCATAGGCTGAGGTTCATTTTATAAGGGCTGGTGCTTGTGTGGACCCTTCTGTTAGGGCTGAAATTTCAACAGAGCCTTTTACTCTGCATGCTGGGGGCAAATTGTGGGAGGACCACACTGTGCCAAGTGCCACGTGTCACCCGGTGGGAAGTTTTGTGGGGCAGTACAGCTGTGACTGTTGCTCAGGGCAACCTGGAGTGTGAAGAGCTGTGCCCTTTCTGTGTGCTTTGCTGTGCCTAATCAGGATGTTTGCCAGCTCCATAATGCTTTGGAAGCTCTAAACCAGCCTCGAGATTTTCCTTCTACTTTTGCCCTGCCTAAACTTTATGTCTGGTGGATTTACTGGGAGAATGATAGCTGTTTGAGATGGAAGGTGTGCTAAGAGGCTGCCTTGTTGACAGGTATTATAATAATTACGGATGGTGTGACCAGTGTCCCTGATGTGGCTGTGTGCGAGACTTTACTCAACCAGCTCCGCAGTGGCACCGTGGCCTGCTCCTTTGTGCAGGTATGTCTGCTGGTACCTGGGAGCGTGGGTGCCGGAGGGAGGCAGGTGGAGTGGTGGTGGCGGCATTCACTTCCAGAGGAGAAGGGAGGCCTTCTCTGCCTGAGTCCTTGACCAGCCGTCTGCTTTGTTCTCAGCACTGCTGTTCTCTCTCAGGCATCTCCTTTATCCATCCCGTAGGTGGGCGGTGTCTACTCCTATGATTGCAGCTTTGGCCACGTTCCCAATGTGGAGCTGATGAAATTCATTGCCATGGCCACTTTTGGTGCTTACCTCTCCACATGCCCTGAGCTGGATCCCCTGAGCCTGGATCTGAATGTGTATCACAAGGCATTTCTACTGTACTCCTTTCTGCGCACTGGGGAGTCCCTGAATCCAGAATATTACTGTGGTGAGGAATGTGCATGTCCTTCCACTAGATGGATGTCTTAGAGCACCTCTATTTGGGGTGACCCCCCAGGCTTGCTTATGCTGATACTCTCCCTTGTCTGTAGGCTCTGGGCACAATCAATCACACAGCCTCACCTGTTAATCCCCTTCCAGTTCCAGGAATTGGGTGGACCAGGGAAAACAAGTGTCCCATTTGCCACCATTCCCCTGACTCAGCAGTCTGCAGTTAGGCCCACTGTATTAGGACCTGGAGGGGGACAGAAGCTCTTGCCCACCCTTCCATGCACACTGGCTAGCTCGCAGGTGGGGATGTTCTGGAGAGCTTGTCCTAACAGGGCTTGCAGATGGCAGTTTGGATTGAAAAACTAGACCCCTGAGAACTGTCCCAAGTGCCTCTCCTGGTTGTTCTTATTTTGTGACTGTTAGTGACTGCGAGTGTGCCAGGAGAGATTAGTTTAGTTACCAGTAAAACGTGGAAAAACCTTCCATGTCCCAGCAATATGCTGGTGCCATCTGCTCTTTCTGTAACTTGGCGGCAGAAGCCACATAAACTGGCAAGTTTGAAGAGAGCTGGCTAGGGACTTGGAAATGTTGAATCTTAAAAAGATCAGCTGTTAGTGGTTTAAGCTCAAGGCTTCCACATCCCAATACCTTTTAAAAAGCACCTGGGAACTCAGAGTTTTCCGGGGAAATGGGTAAAACCCTAAAGCTTGCTGTGTGACTGTTGAAACAGATGTGCAGTTTCTGCCTGTCTAGGCTGAATGTGGAATTCCAACGCGTGCCTTGTCACAAAAGCCGTCCCAGAGGAAGCAGTGCCTGGCACCCCACCCTGTCCCTTTCCCAGGCCTCTTGGCCACACTCACGAACCTGTTTGCTGTATTGCAGAATCAGGAGTGGGTGTAAGTGGTGCCTGAAGGATGTACTGTTCCTCAGGCGAGCGAGTGTTCCTGGCAGCTTTTATGAAGCTCTCGGGGAGGCCTGTTGCTGCAGGATGGGGCTCAGGGGAGCTGCTCCCTCACAAACCCATCTCTGCCATTTGCAGTGTCCCAGCACAGGCTGTTCAATGAGCACCTGGTGTCTGCAAGCAGCAACCCTGCGCTGGCGATGCGGAGGAAGAAGCACACGGAGAAGGAGGTGCACGCCGACCTCGTGAGCATCGTTTCTGTCCGGCTGCGCGAGGGATACAGCATCCGTGAGGTCAACATCACAAAAGGTGACTCTGCTGCCGTGAGGGCTGGAGACTCAGATAGGACTCTGTTCTCAGCTGCTTAGAGGAAAGCACAGGATCTGCCGTCTCAGCAGAGTGGTGGTATCGTGGAGGAAGGAGCCATTTTCCCCAAATCTGTTTTCATGAATAATTGCCTGATGCAGGGCTGCGCAGTATTGTGCAGTTATGCACTTGCCAGGCCCACCCTCTGTGGTTTTGCCTGGAGAGGGACAGCCAGTGATGCTCTGTATCTTGGAAATGATTCCCCACAATTGCAGAGCAACTAGTGACAGAACTGAGGTTTGCAGAGGTTTTTTTGAGATTTCATTTATATTTCTCCTTTTTTTCATCTCTTTCTAGTTCTTTGCTAGATGCACTCCAAAATGCTAACATGAAGTTGAGCCCTTTGGTACAACAGGCTTAATGCCTCCAAACTGCAATCTTCCAAAGGAAGAAATTGGGCAAAACAAGGATATTGTTAGGTGAAAATGTCAGATCAATCAGGACCACGATCAATTCTAGAAGACCATAAAACCTTCCAGAGATCCTGTTTTCTTACCTGACTCACTAGACATGGCACTTGGAGTGTGAGAACTAGCTGCTGTCTAGGGACCTTGAGGTGTTTGATTATCCTAAAGTGTGCCAGTAAATCCTACCTAAATTTCCATTTTTAGCTGTGACTAGTGGTAGTACTTTAACTGAAGGGGAGATGGAAAAATCCAAATGCAAGCTTATTAGTACACAGAATGTGTTTTATATCAGAGAATCAAAGTTTTTGATCTAACTCCGAAACCATTCCAGACTTGCCATGTGATGTTTTCTGTGAATTTACTGTGGTCTGCCTAAAAAACATGTAAATCCCTTCTGCCAGTGCTCTGGTTGGAAGACTGTCCCAGAGCTTCATTGCCCTTTCTCTAGCTTGCCTTCTAAACTCCCTGAGACCAAGCTAGACCTGTGTGACTATTATCTCTAATTAAGTTTATCCTCCTTCTCTGACTTGCACAAACATATTTAACGATATCTTTCTCCTTGTAACCTACCTTTTGGCAGGTTAATATTAAGCAAGCCAATATTTCACCTTTCTTTTGTAAGGGCAGGCTTTCTGTTTTGTTTATTCAGGTTAATAGTTCTTTTATTTTTTCCTTAAGTTGTTTTCAGTGTGATCTCATATTTCTCAAAACAGTTGATAAGAGTGTTATAAGTGTGGTTTTATCAGTGCCTTGTTCAGCAGTGTTAATACTTCGCTGCTTCTGAAGTAAAATACCAAATCTGATAGACCAGGAATCACATGAACTTTCTCCATTACTCTATTGCAGAAACCCCTGAACTTTTCACTCACCTGTTCTTTCAGCCGATGAGTTCTTGGGGGTGTTTTATTTGGTTTTGTTTGTTTAGTAATCTCTAAATGTGCTGTCCTTCATATGATAGTACTCTTAAATTCATCTTGCTCAGTTCACCTTCCTGTTCCTGTGTGATACCTGAGAATTGCAGTTCTTTTGCCTTGATGCATCTTACAAACTGAATGGATCTAACTCGCCTTTTTTGGGGGGAAGATTGCTAGCAATCATATTAGGTGGGATAATTTCTAAAGTTGGTGTTACAGGAATCTCCCTAATTTCTTGTTTCAGGAATTTTCTGTTTAAAGTAAGTATGTGCTAAGTTTTCCCAGTGAGACAGCTGTTCTAGTGATGTCTGCAGATTGTTTCCATTAATGTAGGTGTGGCATGAGATTACTTCACTTAAATCTGGGCAGATTAGATCCATTGCACTCCCCTTGTCTAGGAATGTCTGTGAAACAGTGTGACAAGCCTGTTCCTGTCCACCCTCAGTGTCTTTTACTCTTCTGTGCACAAGTTCACTTACAGCTTGAACAGTGCTGGATAAAAAGCCTTTCTCTTTAATCTGGCAGCAATGCTGACGTGCTTTTGGTGGCTGTGTAGTCCTGTATAGAAATGCTGGAAGGGCATTCACCAGGTATGAATCATTCAAAAAGCAGTCAGACAAGTTCACGTTGCATCTTTTTGCACAAAGGTATAGCTACAACCTTTGGCTCAGGATATTGTAAGGCAGAGAATTCCTGTACTCTGGAGGAATGTATTAGAAATATCACCACATGTTACCATGCTCCCTGCATTTTCCTCCAGGTATTTGCCTGCTGGTTCTTATTCCTTGGAATGCTGAATGGATTGTTCTCCCATTTTTGCAAGAGCAGAGAGCAGCTGCTGGATCAGAGTTACCTTCTGTGGTGAATAACTATGGGCAGTTGCATGGGGAGGAGTAAGAGCAGGATAAACATACATTATGATAATCTCCATTCTCCTTTCCTTTTTTCTTCCTTTGAGTCTTCTCTAGCTCTTTGCAGCTCAGGGGCTCCTTGAGCCAGAAATACTTTCTGTGTAGTTTTTAGAAGAAATTTAAAATTGAAATGTCAGAGGTATCAAAAACATAGAGTGTATTTCTATGCTGCCTTCAGACTAGTAGCAGATAATGTTACTTAATACTTTGGAAAGGCTAAATGCTCTGGGCAGTTGCTGAAAAAATTGCTGAACTAACAAGTTAAAGTAGAGTTGAGAAATGATCAAGACATTTAGACATTCAGCACTGCCTTTACTAAGGAAAAGCATGTTTGGCTAATCAGGGTTCTCTGAGCCATTCTACAGAGAAGTGTTTAACAAAGAACAGTTAATTAACCTAGATTGCTGAAACTTGCCAATTAAAGGCTGTTAAAGAGCCAGCTGGCTGTGAAGCAAGGGGAAAAATGTGCAGTTGTGGACTTTGACACTGTCGCTTTTCTCCTTCACTTTACCAAAGACAAAATAGGATAAATAGCTATCTTTGTGCTCAGAGTTGCCTGGAGAGGTTGTTTGTGATATTTATAAGTGCTCTGGTTACCCTCACTGTTTGGTTTTTAAATATTTAGGTATTTAGGAGGCAGCTTGGTTAGTTAGGAGTGCAGAAGTGCTTGTGAAAAGGAAGGGATTGGGAGGTATGCAAGGGAAAGAAGCTATAGGGTCATGGTGTGTAATGGACCCCAGTTCTTTTACTTTCTGGGACATTGTTGAGGGATCTCCCTCTGCAACAAAAAAAAACATTCTCACTGACCGTTTTGTGTCGAGGGCAGCCTGGAGGATGGTTTTCAAAACATCATCTTCCTCTGTGAATCAGTCCAGCACCAAAATTGGCTGGGAACTATCCGGCCAGTGAGAATGGCTGTTCTCTAGTGATGGGAATCAAGAAGGCAAAGTGAGCTTTCTTAAAAAACAGAGCTGGACTTTGTGAAGGAAATTAAAGTAGAAAAAATTTTATTAGCTATAAAGTCAGGAACCAGAAAGAGATTGCTTTGCAGTAAGAAAAAGCTAAAGATTCATCTAGGTGTAGCTTCAAACTAAGTAAATATTTTGCCTGTGTTTTTAGTTTTGCTTGTGTGGGATCATAGGAGTGAAGCCAGGATGACTAATGGAAACAGAGGTGGAAGTCGGAAATATTTTCATTTATGATCTAAGCAAAAGTGTGGGAATTTATTTATCATGTTTGCTGTTGATGAAGTAGAAAGTCTTTATTATGAGAACCAAAATATTGTGCAGAAAGCAGTGGATGAGCCCTGAAGCAATAAGAGTAAGGCGACAGTATGAAATGAAAAGAGATGAATTTATAAATTCTTGTTTAGCCTCTCTGATAAACAAGACAGTCTTCATAGGAAACAACAGATGGTGCAATCCTGGCAAGTGCATTTATAATAACACAAACCATCCATTGTAGAAAATATTAGTGACCTTAAATAAAATCCTACTAATCCCCCAGATGAAGTACAGGTAAAATATAGTACACATTTTTGATCATCTTTGTTCAAGAAAGGTGAATTCTTAAGGTGCAGGCAGGTCTGGGTCTGTTGAGGGGAATGAATGTTCTATAGCAGTAACAGCTGAAACTGGGTAAGGATTTCTTAGTAGTGCACACTCCCTGTCAATGTTATGGAAATGAAGCTTCTCAGAATAAAAATAATTTAATCAAAAGAACAGCCAAGCATGAATTTGGCATGTACTCTGGAAGGTTTCTTCTAAACATTGATGGGGGAAGAGTACTCTGAGGGAGCCTCCCAGCAGGGGCCATGAGAGCAAGAAGATGGCTTTAAAGTGGAGCTCAATCAGCCTGTGAAGGGGTTGGCATGATGTGCCTATGACAGCAGCAAATGCAACTCTGCAGGAAACAGAGCATCCAGGCTGATGATCTGTTCAGAAGGTTTCCAGCACATCCAATCACTTATCACACAAACCCTGCAAGTCTGGCAAACTACAGAGCAGGCTGGACATAGAATAGATGATGGAGCAGTTGAAATCGCAGCGTGGTCATGTGTTTCCCTGGGATGTTTCAGTACAAATACACGTGCACAGTCAGCAGGAGTGGGGCAGTTCTCTGCTCTTTTGGCTCAGCGAGGCCTGCTGTCAGGTGTTTCTGTTAATCTTTTTAGACAGACTCGCTTAAAGGAAAAGGTAAAAATGTACATTTTGAAGAATAGGTGAGTAGTCATTCTTAACATCTTAACTTTGGGAAGAGAAGGTAAACATGGTGAGAAGCTTTGATGATTGAAGTTCTAGATCGCGTGACATACAGTCTGTGCAGGATGAATAGAGGTTAATTCAAGAATTAGAGCTCACCTTCCAGGTTGTTTATGATCTGTGTCCATCAGATGTCTGTGTTTCTGTAATGGGATGAATTAACTGCAGTGTGGATGACAAAACTTTATCGTTGAATGGCCCTGCTCACCTGTGCAAAACAACAGTTTTCTTGGAAACAAAGACGAGGCTGTGAAGAAGAGCCCATTGCAAATATCAGCACCTCCTCTGAGTTTCAGTTGCCTTCTCCAGTGTAGGTAGTACATGTACACTTAAGGAATTGAGAACTCTTCACCAAATGCTTCAGTGCAAGCAAAGCCTCCCTCAGTTGGAGAGGAGAGAGAGTGACTTCAGCTAAAGCAAACAGTTGTTAGATTACTTTGTTCCCCTCAGCAATCAAACAATCTCATGGTATTCATGAATGCTTGGTCAGAGATAAAGTTCAGATGTGTACGGAACAAGCACCTGAACTTGCTCTTCTGCTCCCATGCAGGTGGGTCTCAGCTGGAGGTGAAACTAGTGCTGCTTTGGAAGCATAACATGAGGATTGAGTACTTAGCTGTGACACCCTGGCCCCTGGACCCATCAAAACGCAGCACTTGGGTGGAAGTGACAATGGAGGGAAGCTATGACATTTTGCATGACATCAGTTGCACCATGAGGAAGCCTATCACCAGTCTGTACCGCACCACAGTCATCCGGCGCTTCTGGAACACCTTGCAGAGGTGAGCTGGACCGTGCCCAGCAGTTTCCAGTGTCCAGTGTAACCAAGTAATTCCTTCCTTGGCGTGCTAGGATGAGGGTTTTGCAGGTGGCCATCCCAACCCAGGGTTCAAAAGCAATGTGCTCTGAGGAAGGGACATGACTGGTAACAAGCTTGCTGTCTAGCCAAGGAAAAGACTCGAACTGGTCTATGATCTAGTTTGTAAGAATGCTTCAGGGTGATGGTATTGCTGCCCCCTAATCCAGATCCTGGGATGCAAACCTTACCTCTGACTGCCATCCCATGGAGGTCGTGTGTTCTTACAGCACACCTGTGCAGCTGTGCTGCACGGTCACACTGCGAGCAGCAAACACATCAGACATCTCTGGGGCTGAGGTGCCTGTGGTCACAACTGTTTCCTGGCCAGGCTGACTGTTAGTCCCAGCTATTTGGCAGATTCCTTTTCTAGCACTTCATTTCCAACTCTGATGATCCTCTGTATGTATGGGACTGCTACACTGGAGCCCCTTTAACACATGCTTTGCACCTGGGCATGGAATCGCAGCACTGCCTGAGAAAGCTGTGTTGGTGTAGCTGGGCTCCCAGTACGTAGGGAGTGCTGTGTGTGCGAGCCCTGCGCTGACTGGGGCAGCAGGGGGGAGAGCATGGGCTGTTGTGGCTAACTGCCTCTTCTTTTCCAGCATCAACCAAACAGATCAGATGTTGGTACATCTGCAGTCTTTTGACACAGTCCCAGAACACTTCACTATTCCTGAGAGCACCAAGAATGGGGTGCCCCTCTTCTACATCCCCCCAGGCTCCACCACTCCGGTATGTTCCCTCTCTCTGTTTAATGTGGGACAGGTTGTCTCCCCTGCCTATTCTTGTACTCAGGCTTCATCTCTTGCTCATCTTGTCTTCATCTTATCCTGCTCAGTCAGAGAGTTCAGGTGTGGTGCAGTGAACATCCCGTGCCATACATTTCCCCCTCTGAGACATCACCCTATGTCTTCATTGTTGCAGCTACACCTCTAAGCCCAACAGCAAGTCTCCTAAGTGTGCTGTGAAAACTTCTCCTGTAGTGCTGTGATGCGTGAGACTGATGGGAAGGCTGACATGCTTGCTTTTGCTGTGCTTTTTCAGTGGATACTCCATAGGCATGGAATTACTGCTGGCAGTGCAACCAGTGCCCTGGAGATGTAGCTCAGTACTGTCAGGTGAAGATACACGATGTGCTGAATAGTTGTTTAATAGGCTCATTGCTCTGAGCACTCATGTGGAAGGTGCAAGAGGGATACTTGTCATCTGCACAGCAGAAACTAAACAAAGTATGAGCTAATAGTTTCCACTGCAAAATTCAAACTCGTTGGAATTCACTAAGCAGAAGAGCCAGCATATTATCTGTTCCCTGCTAGCTGTGTCCTTGGCATAGATGGAAGAGGATTAGCAGATCTTAAAGGGGATCTTTAACTTCAGAGAACTATCTCTTTTATTGTATTGTTTAATCCTGTCTTTAAGTTTGCCTAGTACATTTTCCCAATGTAGGATTATGTATCCCACAGTGTATCTGGAACATCCCATCTTATGGCTAACCACCACTGTATTTCTATGTCAGCAGAGTTGCTATAGTTGGTGGAATCAATGTCACCATACAAACCTATTAGAGTTGCCCAATGCCACCCGTTCTGGCACCCTGTTTGCCTGAGCACTTTCAGATGAGTAATCTCAGTGTTTAATTACTTTGCTGACACAAGCCATATATCCCCTTCTCAATCAGAAGGCACACCATTACATATGCCATCTTTTTCATGGTTGATTTACTTGATGCTAAGTAGTTAAATTCCTAATTAACTTGACATTTCAAGAGCCTAATTTATTTTTGCTTACACTGTACTGCCTGTTTCAGTGTGAATGCACTTACTCTGTTCAGAGGAAATTACCCAAAGCCAGGGATGTGGCCTTCTTGGCCTACAACAGCTCAGCTGCTGGAGAAATTCTTGCTCTCTCTGGGTGGAGCACTTTCATGCTAAATATTGTCCCGTCATTTTCTCAGGTATTATCTCTGCAGCACAGTGGGTCTGACTCAAGCCATTCTCAGTTTGCCTCCTACTGGAAGCCTATCCTTTCCATGGATGCCAACTTCTGGCAGAGGTGGCTGCACATGCATCGTATAGTCGTCCTTCTGGAGCATGACACGTATGTAATGAGCAGGGCTGAGCTCATGTGCACACTGTGGGCCAGCCTGGGAAAGCAGGGTGTCCAGCTCAGCCCAGCTGAGGAGTTGCAGCTCTTTTGCAGGTGTCTATGGGCAAGGGAAGGGTCTCACTAGTGGGGCCTGATGGATGCTAAAGGTTTGGTGATCTGAGAGGGCTGGTAGGTTGAGAAGTCATCTTTGATGAGAGTGAGAGGATAAATTGTTTAACAAGTCCCTCTTTGGGTTTGATTTCCTGATTGTAGGGGGTGTGGGACCATTCGTTTGGGAGCTAACCCATATGTTTTTGTTTGCTGCTGGAAAATGTCTTTCCCAAAAGCATTGCTTTCCTGAGGCTGGTCCTAGTTGGAGAGTTATGTGAATAATAGTCATATGTTGCATGGAGGGAGATGGGATACAAGGGATGTGCTCTCTCCAGTGCACTCAGGGAGTGCGGCTCTCGCCAGCGCTCAGTTAGGGGAGATGCCTGTTCATTGGCTGCTGTGGAGGAAGAAGGCTGATAGACCAGTCAGAGTAGGATGGATGTAGGAAAGCCTCTGTGGGTTTGGGGGGAAGAAGAGAAACTGCAGCCCTGAAATGACTTTCTGCCCCACCCTGCAGGCCTGTGCCCAAGCACCTGCACACGCCGGGCAACAATGGCCGCTACAGCACCATCCAGTGCCGCATCTCCCACTCGGCGCTCACCTCCCTGCTGCGGGACTGGAGCAGCTTCGTGCTGGTGGAGGGCTACTCCTACGTCAAGCTGATCCACGGGTGAGTGGCTCTGAAGCAGTGCCATGTGGGGAATTGGGCGTGTGGCCAGACCAAGGATCTGGTTAGACCAGTATGCAGCGATGGGCCTGAAGCAGATGTTTACAGGAGAGGATGAGAGTTAGACAAGGGGGTGAGAAATCCTGCAGTTTCTCATTGGTTCCATTGTGTTCCAGGCACAGCCTGGAGGGAGAGGGAAGCCAGCTGGGGGGTTTCTGCATGCTAGAACAGATATGTATTACCATGAAGTTGTGTGGACTGTTGGGTTCTGTGGAGCAGACCTCTGCTTGGTTTGGCATGTCAGAGCAGCAAGATCCATGCCATTTCATCCTTGTCCTAATCCCTTCTCCATAGGTCTGAGGATCTTACCCCTTCCTCATTCTATGTGGTACGAATCATCTCCAAAGCTCCCTGCATGGTTCTCCGGCTGGGCTTCCCCATTGGCACACCTGCACAGGCCAGGAACAAGGTGAGAGCTGGCTGGCTGCTTTGTGGGGTAGGAGCAGAGCACAAAGTTCTGAATGTGGAAATGATGGGTAGATAACAGGCAACGCTGTGGGCAGCTACCCTCTAATAAGTAACTACTATGTTAAGGCTTAGCTACGGTAACAGAAAGGGTCATTTGGGACAAACTTTCTTTGTTAAGTCTGTGAAAGATCTAAACCCAAAGACTCGAAGATCAATAGAATAGCTGGTCACATGGGTGTTTTTCCCAGTGCTTAATTCAACTGTGGGGCTAGAAATGACTCAAAGGTTATCTAGTCTGTCCTTCTGACCGAAGCACAATCAATACCATCTGTAAAGAACATCAGATACTTGTCTGACTCATCTGTAAAGACCTCTGTGATGCTACATGTTCCCTGGGCTATCTCTTCCAGTACATGTATATTGAATCTATTGGGCAGGGAGGAAGTTAATAGTTAAAATGCAAACAATGCCCCACGTAAGCAGTGCAGGGAGAGGGAAAAAAAAAATAGTACCTAGGAAATGTTTTCAGGATAAAAATCTGTCAGATAGACTTTTAATAACCGTTTTTATCAAAAGAAATGGGCTGCCCTAGTCAGATGCAAAAGGTGGAGTTACTGTGTGATCTGATTCTCCAGTTATAATGCCTGAGACAAGTCTAAGTGTTCCTAGGTAAAGCATAAGTATGAGAAAGATGCCCTGCTATTAAACTGTGTGAACTTTTTAATATAAACAAGAGGTTTATCATTAAATCTAGGTCTTTTATCTTCATGAAGGAAATCTTTGGTTTGTCTAACTTAGCTTTAGTGTTAGAGATTAATCTGAGGAGAAGCTGACAAACATGGGAAGGACCATCTCTTTCTGAGATAATGAACCCACATAATACTAAATGTTCTGGCACTCTGGCAGATCTGCCCTTTCATGTCTGTAGGGGATCCAGGGCTTAGGCACTGGTTGCTAGGCCAACATGTGGGCTTGGTAATGCCAAGTGACAGGTTTTTTTGAAGGAGTTCCCTCTGGCAGGTACAAATTAATATCTCTTTCATGAAGAATGTGTGAGACAGGCACCATACCCTGCAGCTGTGGACAAGGTCCAGATCATTGCAGCAGGACCTCTGTGTAGGTCATAAGTTGTATCATCCACAATATATGGGTTTTTTTTGCCTGACACAGAGCTGATTAACTACTCAGTGTGGAGGATGGCAGTAGAATTTAGCTTGCTTTGTTTAAGGGAAAGGGGGTTTTGTGCTGAGCAATTCAAATTTCCAATGCTGAAGGGAAGGAAAGCACCTCGTACAGTCGACTTTCAGAAAGCTTTTTGGTGAGACTTTGTATAGGGCACAACTGTAGAACTGTAGGAATGGGGTGTCATAAAACAGGAACTGCCTTGGGGAACAAAGCAAGGAAATTGAAAAAGTGCTCTGTTTCATCACAGCAGAAGCTGTTTGTGATTTTCCCAATCTTTTTTCTAGTCAAAGGGTAGGGAACTCATTTGCAGAAAGGTAACAGGGACTGGGCTGGGGAAATGTGCAGGTGGCACAAAGCTATTTCAACCTCTGTGCTTTGGTGACACCTAAGCAGAACAATGGTGGCTGGAAGCCAGTATGGATAACTACAAAACAGTGGGATTTGGGAGCTTAAACACTGTTAGTGATTCTGTGATATCAATATGAAACCATGAACAGGACCCAAGTGGCAGCACAGTGCAGGAAAGAACTCGTTTAACATTTGGGTTCGGGGACATTCCTTTCTGTGAAAAAGACATAGTAATGATGGGAAAAGTTACTGAAATAATTAGTGTCGAGAAAGATGGAGAGCTGCTGTTCTTCTGTTTGCCTGCAATGGTAATAAAAATTGAAAAAAGTTGAACAAATATCATAAAAAGAGACCTAATCATAGAAATTTTAAAGAAAACACTGGGCTATTGTGGGCATCAGATGCTGGCGTGGGTAGAACCATATTCAGAGCTGCTAAAAGCTAAAAAGAGTGATCAGGAAGTCATTGTGAAAGTATCTGGGAAAAAATTAACCTAAAAAATAACCCAGGCTCATGAAACCTTTTGCCATAAAGGTTTGACAAATGAACGTGATAGTGGGGGAGTACATAAGACAGACCCAGACTGTTCCCACAGCTGATACGGACTAGTTTACATTTACTGTAGGCTGGTGAGGAGAGGAGGAGGGAAGAATGAGGGTGGGTGCTCTGACTGCTTCTGTGGAGGAGCTAGCATGCAATTAATTTGTTTTTAATCTGAGTTTTGGAAGGCGACTTCTTCAGCCTTGAAATAGACCTGAGGGTTTTTTAACCATCCTTTTGCTTTTAAAAATACTTGCAATTGTTAAAATAGGGACCAAAGAGCCTTGTGTCATCTTGATCTTGGTTTTGCTGGTGCCTCAGAAGTAAAATGACCTTTAACTCCTGCTTTTCTGTGTATTCAAGGAGTATTCTATTCCTTTTGGTCAAGCTGTTGTTCTAGACACTGATTTTGATTAGTTTATGTCTCTAGACAAAGTTGGTCACGTTTACCTTTTGCTTTTGCCATGACAGATAGTGGAGGAGTTACGGGACCGAATCTTGCAGCTGCGCTTTCCCCACAGGGTCCAGAGCAAGGAGGCAACTCCAAAAGCAAAGAGGAAAATGTTGGGCAGTAGTTCTCCCTCCAAGTCCCCACCTGTGGCTGGGGCCCAGTCGGCCCTCTCAGACAGACCCTGCCTTGTTGTGCTGCACAAACCGTTGGAGAAGCTGCTTATCAGGTAGTGATGGGGTACCAGCACAGCGCCCTTGTCCTGGGAAGTGGGAAAGGGGAAGATCTGTGGATGGTGCTGTCAGTTGTAGGATGAGAGTGAATGAAACTGGTGCTTGTTGGGGTGGGTTCGGGTTGCAGGGCTGTGAGTTGCAGCAGGGGTTCTTGATGGACAGGCAGACTTGTCACTCCTAATGAAATATGATGTAGAATTAAATTTAGTTACTGCTGTCTGAGCAGGATCCTGTGCTGGGCCAGCCATGTTCTGCTGCTGGAAGACTCTGTCCTGGCCCAACAAGTGGGTTGTGAATCCAGACAGCTCTGACCCTGAACAGAAAAAAAAAGGATTTTTTCCACCTCAGCATGCCACATTTCTGCCCTCTCCTAGGTATGAGAAGCTGCCTTCTGACTATCGAGCCCCCTTCATTCTCAACCTGGAGCATCCCCCTGTGTCTGGTCCCCTCACCATGGTGGCCAATCGCACCGCCTCTTCCACCCTGGCCTCGCTGTCCCGCTACTTCTATCACCAGCGCTGGATCTGGAGTGTCCAGTCAGGGCTGGCACCGGCTGTGCCCATCACTGCTGTGGCCCAGCTCCTTTCCACACTCACAGAGTAAGTTGCACCCCTGACAGGGGTCCTCTCTCCAAGCTAGTCCTGGGGATACAGGGAAAGCAAGGTCCACCTAAGGCCTTATTATGCGTAACAGTTGAAGCTGCTGTGCAGAGGGTTTTAGTCCTGTACACAGCTTCTAGAGCCACTTGGGTCAGTTCTCCAGCTGTAGTTGAGGAAAATGAGAGTCCTGGAAAACATGCAAAAGGGCAAGAGGTGTTACCGTGCCTGGAGTGTGCTGATCTTCACACAGGCTGTTCTGGCAGTGTCCTATCTCCCCATTCTCTGTATGTAGCTCCCTGTCTTGAGAAGGATGGTGTTTTGGGGTGAAGGGTACAGTCATTCTTGCATTTAAAGCTTACAGTATGGGTGGAGAAGTCCTGCAGGTCTGACTTCCTCTCTCTTGAAAGGGTTCGTTTGTCAGAGGGTTTCCACTTTGCATCCAGCGGGGATGGAATTATCAACATGGTGCTGGAGCTGCCCATACAGGTGAGCCTGGGTGCTGTCCTCCTGTGGACACAGTCCCTCACTGCTGGTTCTGGGGTGGATTCACCTTCCTGTGATAGGATTTATCATCTGCTTCTAGCACACACCCTTGACACGTATAGGGAGAAAGTGAAGCAGCTTGTGGGTTGGGCGTTTTTCTACCTTCATCTGCAGTTAGAGAGCTGCTTTGCTGGTAGGGGTGTGCTGTGCTGGAGGAGTTCTTGGGGTTGGGACAGGCTTCCTCTTTCCACCACTGCTAGTGGAGCTGGGTGATGGGGCTGTGCTGTGTGAGGGGGTACTGGGTAGGGCTCATGCAGTGTCTCCCCTCCAGATCGATGGCTCAAGTGAGAGCAGCAGTGACAGGGAGAAGCACACCTGTGTTGTCCAATACATCCTCTTCCCGCCCCACTCTACCTCCACCAAGGACAGGTGAGGCTGCTCTTCTGCTCCCAGGGAGGGTTGGCAGCGAAGTCACGGCTCCAGACTTGCCTTTTGCAGTCAGTGTGGGAAGGAGGGAGACCTCCACCTCTAGTACAGATAAGCAGTTGTCATGGATTGATCACCAGGTCACTGGGGCTTCGCCTGCCAATCTTGGGTTCCTGTGGCTGCTGTCACAGCTCTGAGAGGAGCTGCAGTGGGCTGCTGGCACTGTACCATCTCACAGGACTTTCCTTTTGACTTCCTCCAGCTTTTCCACAGATGATGACAATGATACAGAGGTAGAGGCCATTGAAGTGGACACAGAACTGAACCTGGTCACTGAGTGCTGGGTAGAGCCACAGAGTGGCCATGTCCACAGTACTGCTGAGAACTGGAAGCACCTCCACGGCTTGCCCTACCAGAAAATACCTAAAGCGGTGAGTCCCTGAAAGGGGAGAGGCATAGGCTCTTGTGGTTGGAGAAGGGTTCAGTGTAAGTGCACTACAAAACTACAGGTAAATACAGAGGGCCAGAAGAGATGGGAATGCTAGTCACAGAAGAGTCTGAGATTTCTAAGAGAGGAACTGGCCACTGGCCATAAAAGGTTTCTTGATTGCAATGCAGTGGATGCAATGCTGCTTTGGGATAGCTGGGAAAATACAAATTATTTCATGAAGAGTCATTCCGTCAGAGGGGAGCAAGCTGGACCAGAGCAGGGACTGCAGGTAGTACTGCCAGCACTCCTCCTGAGCAAGGTGAAAACAGGCTAAAGGGCTGGTGGAGAAGGAGGGAGCAATGAGTGAGAATAGGGCAACTCAGGGAACAGGATTACAGATGTTCCCTCTCCTTGCTTTTAGACTCTTTTCTTCTGCATTTGTGGGTAATAATTCTGCTGCATAATAATACCTGCTTATTGCAGCTCTACCCCCGGGACCTTGCGTGCATTGCCACCATGCTGACCTTCGAGTACATCAGCCAGTTGTGCCAGAACAAGGAGTGGGTCTGCCCTCCTTCAGACACCAAAGCTGCTGAAGGTGAGTCCACTATCCATGTCCTAGCAAGCTTGATGGACCAAAGTAGTAGCTGGGTCTTGAATGTCTCAGGACCCATAGAAGGTGGAACAGGTATTTTGACAACTTTGTAGACTTTGATGGCTGTGGGTCACTTCGTTGCACTTACACTAAGTTGGCAGAGGAATGGCTTCATCCTGGGAAGGCCAAAAAAGCATTGAGGCTTTCTGCCTAGGCTGGAGAGGTGACAAGGTGACCTTGCTTTAATCAGGGGGTTGATCCAGATGACCTTTCCAACATCAACCATTCTGTAATTGTGTGAGAGGAGCTGACTTCAGGAGCAGGTGGACGATGAGCTCATCTCTTCAGTATTAGGCCTGGTGTACCTGGGCAAGTGGTTTTATAGAAGTTGTAAAGGATGTACAGGAAGAGCTCCTCTATTCTCAGTTATAAGTCACAGTTCCCAGAGCAGTTTGTAGGATGCTTGTCTTCTAATGGTCCTGTTGATCTGTGTTGCAGATCCAGACATGGGGCCTGGCTTTCGAGTGCATGAGATCCCATTCCAGTTCAACCTCATGAAGCTCTTGCCCAGGTGCCAGCAGGTTGAAATGTTCTTTCTAATGCTGACAAAAGGTAGGTGCCTCTTCACTACCTGCCTCCTCTTGTCCTCCCTCGGTGGCTATGGGCAACCTGCTCCACGTGCTTGTCTCCCTGGGCAGCAGCGTGTGAGCACTGCCATGCTTCTTTTAGCAGCTCAGTGCTGTTATTCTCAACTCAGCAGCCCCAGGGCTGTCCAGCTCTGTTGCTGCCTTTCCTGGGATGGTAATTTGTAAGAGCTGCTTTGAAATCATTAAATCTAGATAGTAGCTTTGTGATGGTGGTTTCTTGTGTGTACCCCCAGCATCTCCACAATAGTTACAGTAGCAGGGTGGGTCAGTGCAGGGTAACTAATGATGCCAAAACTCCACGGCCTCCTCAACCCTACACAAGTCAGTCTTGCAGAGTTGCTGGGGAAATTCCTGGCTGTGTGGAAGTGTTGCTTAGCAAAGGGCTGTCTCCTGGGGTTACGGGCAGGTGGTGGCTATGGAGATGCTGTCTCTGAAGCTGCCATGGTTCTATTTTGAAGCAGAGAATGAGGAGGTGACCAAGGACTCTTCATTTGTGCCCAATGAAATGCTACTAAACCTCTTCCATGGCTGCCTTCAGCATGACCTCAGTGACCGGGAGATCCCCATGGCTGATGCTGATCATGTGGCTTTCATGGAGCAGGTTCTGCAACGGGATCGTGATGGCCATCAACCCCCCTTCACGCTCCCTGTGATCAAAGGTAAGGACCAGGAGTGTGGCAGTAGTGGCACCAGGAGCAGTGAGGTATTTCAGGAGCCTTGCTTTCAAGTCTCATCCTCAGCTGGGGTTTCTCAGATTGGTTTCTCTGTGCTCCATTTCAGAAGAAACCCTAAAAACTTCTGGGACCCTGGAGCAGCAGGATGCTTCTGCATCCTATCATCTTGTTGGCAGTAATGGCACCAGGGATATGACTGGCTCCACAAGTACTCTGCAGGTACTGCTGTGCTGCTGTCCTCCTGAGCCCCCTCGGAATGCAAGGCAGCAGCTGTTAAAGAGCAGGAGAGTTAGAAGGGCTGAGAAGGATTGAAAGGCAGCTGCTTTTCCCCACCTTTGGCAGCAGTTTAAGCTGTATCCTGTGGCTGAAGTCAAGCAGGAATCTAGAAGGTGTGTGGATGGTTGCATTCACTATGGGCCAAGCCTGTTAGAGCTGCACTGGTGCTGTGCTGCTCTGAAACCATGGGCGGTCACTGCCTAGAGGTCAGAATCAGCCCCAGCAAAGCTGGCTAAGCATCTCCTGACTGTTGAGCTGTACTTCCTGGAGCCAGGCTGCTCCCAGAATGGTGACTTCTAGAGCCAGGCTTCTCTGAGAATGTGCAGAGGTGACCGGGGTGATTTCAGCACTGTGCCAACCAGCAGTCATGGAAGAACTTGCTCTCTGTGGTTGCTACCTGCCTCAGGGTGGGCCTGTGCCATATGTCATGAGTTCATCCAACTTCTGCTCTTCCATCAGAGCCTTGGCAACACAGAACTGCCTGAGGACGATGTGACACTGAGTGACACGATGGGGCCCTTTCCCCCTCAATGGCGATGTTATGCCAAGCTGGTCAACCCACAGCATGTGTTCCTGACCTTCCTGCCAGCCACCTTCTCAGGTGAGGGGCTCTGTTGTGGGGGAGCAAGAGGAGGCAGCAGTCCTAAGCACCTCCTCAGGGAAACAGAAAAACCAGAATCAGCTCTTGCAGGGTGGAGAGAAAATTAAATAGCAGAATTCATGCACAGTCTTTTTGCACCACATGGCCAGGAATAGAATAGTGCCAAGTGTTGAATGTCCTGCTCTTCTCTCAGGATGTGGTGCTCCTCACACAGGGTTTTCAGGTGAGGGATGTGTTGAGTTGTTTGCTAGCTGCAGCCATTTGGACTGTTTTCCCAGTGAGGTTGTTAATGAATGGAGAAAGGAGATTGCTAATGGGGTGGTCTGGGAGAGTCCCTGCTTCTGGGCATTGGCACTGGTCTGGCTTCCACTGAGCCACTGGTGAAAGCTTATAGGCTCAGGTGAAGCTGCTTCTACACACAAAGAGGTAGCAGGAAATTGGCTCTCTTGGGAATGTAGATTGAGGGGTTAAGCTGTTCTCACTGGACAGAGGATGATTTTCTTTTCTTTTCCAGATGTACAGAAGCTGATGGCTTGTGGGTTGGACAAATCTCCAAAAGATGAGAATCGATCTGGAGAAGATAGCATGGGACCTGTGTGTGCAGAGCGAGGCAGGGCTGAAGAAGGGGATGCTGCAGTGCCATTACCAACCCTCAGCATAACACCAGCCCATGGTATTGACAGCACCTTGTTAGAGTATTGGTACCCTTGCTATCCTTGAGCATACTGTTGAGCAGATTAAAGCAGGAGGAATAACAGGCTGCTGCAGCCTGGCAGCTCCTGCCTGGCAGTCAGCAGAGTCAGGACAAGAGGCACAGTGATGTTTATGGGGGCATGAAGGAGTGTAATGTGAATTGAGTGCCCATGGTGTAAGGTTGGTTCCTTGAGGGCAAGGAGGTTGCAGGTAGATAGAAGCTACTAGGAATGGCAGCAGTGGGCTGCACTGGAAAGTCAGTGGCTCTTGTTTCATGATCCAGACTGGCACTGTCAGCAGCATGTTGTCTTAGGGAGAAGGGCACAGGTCTTGAGGTATTTGGGATTTGATTGCACAGCTCCTAGGGCAGATCAGCCAGTGAGGATGAAGGGTTGTACTGCTGCAGGAGGTAGTGGTGGTGGTGATGAGCAGTCACCTGTAAAGAAGGGGATCGAGGTGGCCAAAGCACTGGGCTGAGTGGTTGGGTGCTGGGTGAGGATGAGTGATGAGAAGCTTGAAAAACCAATATCTAACTGTGGTGCTTCTGTGAGAGCTGTGATGTCTCAGATCAAGAATGAGGAACCATCAGAGGCCTTTATCTTAGAATTGTTTCTTTTGCAGAAGTGAGCCATGACCCTGGGGAGCAGAGTGGCCTCTCCCGGAGAGATGTGCACATCTCCTTCTGTCGCCAGAACTCACAGTCTGAGCTGGGCGAGTGCCGCCGATTTCGCTGCCCCATTTACATCTACAGCTGCTCTCTGGAGCTGTTACGAGAGCAGCTCGTCAGCCCACGGGCACACCGTCCTCCTCGGGACATCTTTTTCAGGTAATAGCAACTGTACTTGGTACCTAGACAAAAACCAGAGGAGCTGCCTTGACAAGAGGCTGGCTCTAGCCCTGCCTGCTTGGCTTGGCTTGGCCTCTCTGCCTTGTAGCAGCCACTGCCTGTGCATGCCCTAGGCTCTGCCTTACTGGCACCAGAGCCATTTACAGTCTAAAATGTGTTTCATTGGTACTGAAGGCTGTGGTTCCTCTTTTCCAGGTCCCAGTCTCTGGAACGTCCTCCAACTGCTGCTTGGCTAGACCACAAGCACAAGGAGCTGGTGACTTACTGCACACTGCTGCAGGAGCACTCCCACCAGTGCTATGTGAAAGGTGAGCAGCAGCAAAATGGGACCTGTGGCACGGTTGGGGTTGGACCCTGGATCTTCTAAGAAAGCAATGTCTCATTTTCCTTGTGATCTTATTCCAAGCAAAGAGAGGAGCTGTGGGACTGATGTTGCACCAGGAGGGGTTTAAAGATGCCTTTGTGCATTCCCTATGGACCTTGCAGAGGCTGTTCCCAAACCTGTGGAGTGCTGTGAAGGAACATCCCTTCTTTGATGCCTTCCTCTCATCTTTAAGGTGACAGATCCCATGGGCACTCTGGTGTCACCCAAGCCCAGGCCAACATGTAGCATTAGGTGCCCTGGTTGCCTCCTGTCTCCCAGCACCTGCACTGACTCCAGCTCTGTGCCGGGAATTGGTGAAGATCCGTATGTGGCCACTGCCTGACTCCCACAGCCTCACATCCGTGCCATGGGGTGCTTAAGCACTGTGTTTTTCTGTAGGGCTGTTCAAGAGCCTTCAGCAGTCACACAGCATCAGCTCCCAGGACCTGCTTACTGCCATGGACTACTGTGAGGAGCTGCTCCAAGAGATTGATATCACCAACTTCCTGCTGACAGTGTGCAGCCACGTCCGCTCGTTTCGAGAGAGCCATCAACATTTCCATACGCACTCCAAGACAGCCAGCTTCCAAGTGGGCAGCATAGAACAGGAAGAGGAACAGAGCTCTAGGGAACGAGGTGTCTTGGTCTCTGAGTCAAGGTAGGGACCCACCTCAATCTTGATTCTGTACTTAGCATTGTGCCAGGACAAATCTTTCTTCAAGCATCTTTTAGTGCCTCCTAGAAGCAACGCTGTAGGGCAGAGTCTAACAGCCACACAGAAGAGCAGATACTTACAGTGAGATACCCACCTGGTATGGTGTCCACCAGGGCCCTCTATTTTTTATAGTCTCTGGTGATGTTCATCCTTTCATTCTCCTGTAGTGTTGGCTCATTACTGTCCCATCTGGCCTGAGCTGGAGGGCAGTTTTTCTGCAAGCCTGCAAGACTTGTTTCTGGAGAAATTATGCATCTCCTGCTGCTTGACTCATTTGAACTTGCTGTTGACTCTGGTGTAAATGACAACTTTGTTATCCTTTTCTAATGAATAAACTGTCACTTTTTAAATTAAAACTCTGGAAAAAATGCACAAGAGAAGCACCAAGGCAGAATTGAAATATGCTGAGCTTCTGTCCTATTCCTTAGGGTATTTATGAGGTTTGTATCGCCTCTGAAAACTTAAGGCGGGGAAAAAGTGTAATGCCTTAGTGTCTGTCAGAGAAACGCTTAGGTCCTTTGTCCTCTTCACTGTTCCTTTATGTGAATTCACTAGCATTTGCTGGGAATCTCCAATGCTATGTCATCTTATACTGTAAGTCATTGAGGTGAGACTGTTATTTTGAAGACTGTTCAGTGTTTGAAAAGTCAGGTGATTTCAGGTGCTACTTTCCCCAAGAAAAACTGTGGGAACATCATTTTTGTTTATAGGATATTATGAATCACCTATCCGAATGCAAGTTGCATAAACTTTTACTGAAGGATGTATAGCTTGTGACACATTGCACCCAGATCTGCCACGCGTATTGCTAATTTGAGTACCTGGGGAGTGCTTTGACCAGTCAACATCCCGCTCCCCAGATTGCTTTTCCTGAATTTTAGGGACTGAGTCTGCCATGGAACTGCTGAGTGATCATGGGCCTGAGACACTGGGCTGCTGGCATGGTGGTACTTGCTGTGAGGTGCCCTGAACTGGCTGCTGGTAGTTCAGTTGCTGCAGGCCTGTCCCTGTAGTCTGTGTCTCTGTTTCCCAGGCAGGGTGTGTAGTGTGGTGTACAGACATGGCAGTGTGATCAGCTTGGTCAAACTACCTCAGGCCTGGCTTCAGACAGCATGAGCCCTTATCTGGGCACATGGGTGGCTGCTGGGCTGTGGAGCTGTGGGCATGCAGATTGTGTTGACACAGAAGAGGTTTGGGGAGGTGGGATACTGGCAGGATGGATAACACATAAAACTTGTCTTGTTTCTTGATCTGCCTGTCTGACCTGTCCACAATCCTGTCAGTGCTGAAATGGAAGACTACAGTGAGCAGGACTCCCATAACATTGCCAGCCCCACAGAGGAGCCAAAGAGCAGTGTGGGCACCAGCTGCTGTTCAGAATTTCCCCTCTCGCTGCTGGAAATTGGACAGCCCTGCCAGGCACACCCAGACTTGCATAAAATTATCCAGGTGAGGAATGTGCAAGCTTGACCTGGCTTCTACAGGAGGATTTAGAGTAGGATGTCTGCTTCATACTTGGGATTTCTCTTTTAGGAAAAATTCCTGGAAATTGGAAGTTTACATTTCAAGCCAGTGCCATCAAATCCTCACTATTTCTTCTACTGCCCACCATCAGCCAAGAAAGAGGTAGGCATGGGGCTATCTTGGCAGGCACCTGGTCCTTGTGGAGTAGCTTTTCTTGGTGTCAGATCTGGATTTGGGGCTGGCAGACCTATGGGTAGACTTAGTCCCTGGAGCTCCCGGTAACAACCTGATATATTGCCTAGCATGGTTCTAGTATGTGCCCTTTCTCTCTCCATCTCAGGAAGAGGCATCTCGGGATCAGGCAGACAGGAAAGGCAGTGAGGACATGGAGGGATCAGAGGCAGAAATGGCAGCCGAAGAAGGTAAAATTTGCTTGCTCTGTCTTGGAAAAGAAAATGTCTGTCCATGTGGTGATGCCTTTCAGAGCTAGGTGTGTCTGGTGGGGTCTCTGGAGATGCGGACCTGGTTTGCTGACAGGGAACCTGTATCAACAGGAACTGTGTCTGGATGCTGCATTGCCACAGAGAGTGACCCAGAGCTGGAGGTGGAGTACCGTGAGAAGCTGGAGCACGAGTTCCCAGACACAGATTCCCTCTCGGACTCCAACACAGTGAACCAGGATGACGACTCCTTCAGCGTGCTGGGAGGGGACTCGCTCAATGAGCAGGAGTTCCTGGAGCAGGAGATGCCCCCGCTCTTCGTGCACCTGACCTGCTCAGTGAAGCTGCGTAGCCAGCACAGCTCCATGCCCGTGCAGTCCCTGCCAACTTGTCTAGGTAAGAGCAATCCTTGCTGGGAGGTTAAATGGCAGTAGGGCTTCTGTCAGGTCCCTGCTGGGTGAGCAGCCCCTGGAACAAACAAGCTGTGTCTTAAACAGCAATGTCTCTGAAGCAGCCTTCCCTGTACGGAGCCCCCAGGGTCTGCCATCATCAGACAAGGGCTTTTTCACCAGGTCTCCCACTAGCTGTGGGATTGGTCATGGAAGGTTGAAAGGATCATGGAAGATGATGGTGGCCTTCTTGAGCCTGTCCAGGTGTGTGTGACAGCCACCTCTTGCAGTCTCTTTGCTTGCCACCAGGCTGGGTATGTGTGTAAGCAGAGATGTTTGTTGCTTGAGTTCCTTGGTTTGTTATCTCTCCTCAGGGGAAGTTCTGGGCTGCCTGGAAAGCTGCCAGGGCTTGAACACCATTGATTTGGGGGACCTCTGTGTGACCCTGGACATCTTTGTGTTGACACTGCCCCTGGAGATAGAAGTTGTGAACACAGACATCCTCCACAACAGGTAGGTGGAAAGAGGCCCAGTCACCCACCCTCTGCCTGCCCTTGCCAGACAGTCGTTCTTGGCTCATCTCCATGTACTGAGACTTGTGATTCTTCTTCTCACAGAGCTTGTCACAGCCTTAAGAAAACTAAAATATTTCCTAGATAGGCTCACCTTCTACAGAGATCCCTTTTCTGCTCTCTGTGTCTGTTTATCTTCTCTGGCTCCAACGCTCAGACTGCTCTCTCCCCTGTGACAGATGCACCTCGGAGAGCAGCGTGTCCTTCACGCGCTCTCCAGGGCAGCCATCCTCTTTCCGCTCGGATGAGGATATCATGCACAACCTGGAACGGCTCCCGTCCACTGGAGATGAGAGGTATGGCACTGCAGGTGTAGCAAGCCCTGCACAGGTTCCTTTTACTGCCTGAGAGCTGCACTGTGCTGGCTGCACGAATGAGAAGGACTGGTTGATTCTTTTGTCTCCTCTCTCCTAGGCACCCTGCCCTTTCCAACCTCCCTGGAGTGCACAGGCAGGCTATTGAAGCCACTATGAATGAGGTAAGCCAGATTTGCCTCCCTGCTTCCAGCTAGAGCACACAACTGCTGTTCCCACACTTCCTAGCCTGCTCCAAGCTGCTACCTGTCTGCCGAACTGACTGTTAGGCTTTACTGGTGTCACGTAGGCTGTTAGCCTTGTGGTTCCCTGAAGTGTGGGATTATCCTGAGAAAATTCTTGCTGCAGTTGGGGTGGGCCAGGCAGAGCTGTCTTCTAAAGGCCTTTTCTTCCGTACATTCAAGACGTGAGGGATGTGGGTGATGAAAGAAGCTGCCTTTGTCCTGTTGGGGCTTGGGTGAGAATTGAGGCAGGCTTGCAAACGCAGGTGACCTGGATGTTGCTCTGTGTCCTTGCTCTGCTCAGATTCGCTGGCTCCTGGATGATGAGATCGTGTCAGCGCTGCGTCACTCACAGGTCATCAGCACCTCCATCCTGCACAGGGTGGCCACCCACATCTATAACTCCAAGGGCCGGCCCAGCTGCCACAGCGAGGTGGTGCTGCTCCAGTTTGTCTTTGGGCCTGAGCACTCTCTGGAGAAGTTCAAGGAGGTAAAGAGAAAGACCTGAGGCAGCATCACGCTTTGCTAGCAGGATGCTTATTTTTCCGTGTGTTGCAGGAGTTCAGAAGAATGGCTCTGCCAGGCTACATGCTCAATGCAGAAGGCAACGACTACCACTACATCTCCATCAGCCGCCTGCACTCCAGGAGGGCTGCTCCAGAGCCTTCAGGGACACCCTGCTTGCAGCAGCCAGCTGGAGGGGGCACCAAGACAGGCCTGGGCCAGGCAGGCCAGGAGGGGAGCAGTGAAACAGAGGCAGAAGGCTCTGAGCTGTTACACCACACAAGCTGTGTCCTCCCAGAAGAAGGCCGGGGTCTCTGGGAGTGGCCAGAGAGTGAGACACGCATTGTGCCGGACACAGGAAACCCGGCAGGTGGAGGCAGCCACACACAGAATGAGGTGAGGAGCACTGAGTGATCTGTTGGTGAGAAGGTGTGGGACACTGGTAACAGAATGTAGAAGGATGATGGGATTTTTTTTCAGTACCTGTTTTTCTGGTCATTTTTGTGACCTTGGCTTTATGCAGGCTCCAGGAGATATGCTGAAACTTGATCAAAGCAGAGCACCAGGCCAGGACTCCATGGAAGAGGCAGTTCCAGAGACAACCATACAGTCATTGCCATCCTCATCCTCTGAAAAGGGAAACAGTGAGAAATCACCATTGGTGACACCATCTGCAGCAAG
The DNA here is from genome assembly GCA_013398955.1 of Callaeas wilsoni. Taxonomy (NCBI): domain Eukaryota; kingdom Metazoa; phylum Chordata; class Aves; order Passeriformes; family Callaeidae; genus Callaeas; species Callaeas wilsoni. Next base: position 30,841 of record VWPU01008949.1, read on the forward strand.
CCTGACTGAGTCTGTAACTCAGAGCAGGGAAGGTAGGAGCTGCAGTGTGGGCTGGATGTACCTCAACATCAGAAACTTTTAAGGGAAGAGCCCAGTTCTGGCTGTGACATACATAATATAACTGCTACTCCTGTTCCTGTCCCTAAATACCAGCACTGGTACCGAGGACTTTGGTCTCTTCCTTGCCAGGGTGCTGGCAATTCACTGTTTAACAGTACCCAAGGTACTAGGCTGTGCTGCCACACTGATACCTCTAGTGACATATGCAGTTCCTGGTGACTTCAGTAATGGCTGTGAGAGCCCCATTCCCCAGCACTGCCTCCCCATGGCCAGCACAGCCTGATTGTCCTGTGGTGTGATGTTTCTCCAGCGGATGGGGCATGTGAAGGGGCTTAGCAAGTACTTGGATGATCAAACCCCTCTTGTCTTTGCAGGCTCCAGCAGGCAGCGTCCCAGCCGTGTGCAGAGCCTCGTGTCGAGCCAGGGCAGCATGGACTCCGACCATCTGGGTGAGTCTGCCGGGGCAGGAGGCATGACTGTGTGGTGACACTGATAGTGACACACTGTGGCATCTGTGTGCCTGGGCTAGGGTGAGCCCTGAGTGGCTGCCATGCCCAGGGAGGAGGTGTTTTGCCAGGCCTAGGACTGAAGTGAGGATACATTGCAGGTTATGATGGAGGAAGCAGTGACTCGGAGTATGAGGAGGCGTTGATGAGTGACCAGGAACCCAGGTGTCCCCTTATGCCGGATTTCTGGCTCATCATAAAAATCCATCAGGACCGAGTGGAGGTCTATTACCACACGCGGTAAGGAGGTACCACACACTGTCTGACCACTGCCTCTCTGTTCCAGGACCTTGTTGCCACTCACTCCTCTCTGGAAAGGATCTCCTCCCTGCCCAGTGTGGGTGGGAAGTTGCAGGACTAGATTGGTGCTCTGTAAGAGCAAAACTGCCATCCTTTCCCACTGTGTTCCTGCTCCCAGCACCCAGTGACAGACACTGTCCAGGTGCCCTCCTGACCCCATTCTCCATTTCTTCATAAAGCAGCCTGAGTGTGGAGAAGGCAGCATCAGCAGAGACAGAAGAGGAGCAGCCAGGGGAGTGCCAGAGTCTCAACCAGGTGGTGGTGAAGAAGATCAGTGAAATCTGCAGAGTTGTCAATCAGGTAATAAATCTTAAGAGAGCACTGACAGAGCTGCCAGGATTAGATGGCTTAGATGAGAAGGGACTTCTGGAGGTTGTCTAGTCTGGGCTCAGCTCAGAGGAGGGCCTGAGGAGCTAGTTCAGCTGGTGGAGTCCCAGCTTGGCGGGGGGTCATAGGAAAAGGGACTCAGTCTGGCCCTAAACACTTCTTACTGTCTTCCATGGCTGTGCAAGAAACAGAACCAGTCTTTCCTCATCCTTTGCAGCGCTTGCTGCTGCAGGACCTGCATGACAGCCACATATGCAACTCATTGCTGGTGGCAGAAAGTGAGGAGGACATCTGGAAGAGTGAAACACCATACACTTCATACAGGCAGCGCGTGATGCCGACAGATGGTATGGATATTCCCTTGGCCGTGCCTCAGCTGCAGTGCTACAGAGATGCCTAAGAAGGTGTTAGCTTTCATGCTATGGCCCCAGCTATGTCCTATGTTCTTTACAGATTACTCTGTAGAAGAGAGCTACCAGCCCCGGGACTACCTGGCTGCCACCATGCAGTTCATGCCAGGGCACTTTGCTTGTGAGGTGGTGTGGAGCACACTCATCCACGTGCATTCTCGCCTCAAGATGGGCCCCAACATGGGGGTCTCGCGAGGTACGTACAGCCCAGGCTCCCTCCTGTTTGGAGTCCAGCTGCTGGCTGGATTGGCACACCAGAGAAGGGTATGTGGGATAGCTAATGTCCCACATTGCCCACAGCTATCCAGGCACTTCGCTCGGTGCTCAACGCCTTCTCTGTGGTGAACAGGAAGAATATGTTTGTCTACCAGGAGCGTGCCACTAAATCTGTTTTCTACCTCCGGTAAGAAGCCAGCGTGACTTGTTGACCTGATCCTGCCTCACTACGTGTATTACACCAGACTGAGAGCTCCTTGGGACGGAAAGTGTCTGCCCAGCTTCAGGGACCGTGTTGTGACCCGTCATCCAATTACTAAAGCTCTTAGAAATGCCCTTGTCTGAATTAAGGTGCAAATGAGACCATATGCCAGTGAAAATAGTATGGGGTTTATTTAATAGTAAATATGAGAGAGAGAGAAAGAAAGAAATAGGAAAGAGGTGAGGGGGACAGAAAGAGAGTAAGAAGGACAGAATAAGGAAAATATCTGTGGATCCCAATGCTGTTCCGTTGATCCTCTCCAGCTGGTCTTCTTGGTGGTGAAGGTCTCCCCGAAAAGCATAGAATCTGATGGATTAATATATGCTCAGGCCAGATAGGAAAATCCAGGCACCTCCCTTGGAGGGTGAGGGAGGAGTTTGCCATTGTCTCTTACAGTGGACTCTGGGTTTGTTGCATCACGTGCAGTCCTGTGGTGCAAGGCTTCAGGAATGACTCTGTGGGGGCACTTTGGGGGGCTTTTGATAGATTAAGGCACCCCCTCAGCTGCCTGTCACGTGAATGTCCCACGGATGTGGCCTTCCCAGGGTTGGGGGTTCCATAGCCAGTTTGTGTAAGGGAGGATGAATTCACTGCCCCTGAGCAGAGGTTACAACACACCAAAACTCCCCCCCACCTTGGCTGGGGGAGAAGTCTGTGCAAACCTGCTCCCAGTAAATGGGTCTGTGGGCTACGGCTTCCCCCACCCCGAAGCAAGCCAATGATTCTTAGCACGGCTGCTGGGTTTGACTCACATGCTTTTCCTTGTTTACTTGTTTGTTTCAGGTGATTGAAGAATGGATTTTCCCTTTATCTAAATCTCAGCAGACTGACTTTCAGTCCAAAGTCCCAGTCAAGTATCTTCAGGGATGCTTCTTTGGTTGTAGCTTTTTTATACAGTTTTTGTTACAATGAGCAAAACTTTATATTAATGTTGAAGGCATGAACTATTTCAGTCTCTGACATGACCCAAGCAGCAAATACCTGATTTCTGATGAGTCAGTCACATCAAGCCAGGCCCATCCTGCTCTCCCTGTGCTAAGCCTTTACATGGGAGGAAAAATGATGGCTTTTTTGAGGGAGCCAGAAAGCAGTTTTTCCACAAACTCTGTATTCTAAGGACTAGTCCCCACGAAGTGCACAGGGGAAAGCAAGGAAGATGTGGATCTTCTGTGGATGTATGATGCTGTCATCCTTGGGAATGGAGGCTGACATGTCTTTCTCTTGTGTTCAGGCTGACTGAAACCACCCACAGTGGCAAGGTGTGGGAAGGAGAGAGCAGCCTTAGTTCATCATCTCGCTCGCTGGCACTGACACGCAGCCAGGAGCCCATTTACACTGAGGATCTAATGGTGAGTCTGCTGCTGTCTGCAGGCAGACATGGGTGCTCATGGTCACAGGAGTGGAGGGAACCCAGTAGTTCCAGCAACCTGGATTTTGTGTGGGGTAAAACTTACACTGTAGATGTGTGGAGTGTGGCACCAGTGGGTGGAGTATGCCTGTCCCTGCTGACAGCCTGGGACAGTGATGGATCTAGAATTCATATGAAACTACTTCCACATGACTGTTTTTGTTTCTCCAGGGTTCTCGTTCCTCTCTGGACACTGCCTCATGCCGTAGTGTGGACTCTGCTCGCCCTGTGGGACAGATAGACAGACACATCCAGCTGATGGTCCATGGTGTTGCCCCAGCAGGTATGTGTTATAGCACCTGGCAGCAGAACCGTGCTGATATAAAGCAGAGGAACAAAGCTCTGCTCCCTGCCCTCTTTGCTTGAAGAGGGAGGAATCTCCTTCCTAAGCAAACAGCGCTTTCTTAGCCCAGAGCTCCTCTCTGTTCTATGTGGGTGAAAATATAAGGAAAGGATCCACAGCCCACAATGAAACCTCCTGCAGACCATGTGCCAGCTTTCCCTGTGCAGGAGTGCATTTGTCTTTGCCTACTGCACCAGCAGTCTTCTGCGATCATGAACCCATAGAAAAGGATGTCTGAAGAGATTGATGGTGGGGAAAGTCGTGTTCCCTGTGGGAAGTGAGTGTGAGGGTGGTATATCCTGAACAGGGAGGGAGAGGTGGCTGTAGTCATTCTTACTGGATGGGGTGAAAAAGCTGCTTGTACCTCCGCTCACTTGTCAGGGCCTGAGATCACGGATGAGTTGGTGAAAGTTCTGCGCAGACGCCTGGATGAGGCCACCCTGGATATCATCACTGTCATGCTGGTGCGGAACTGCAAGCTGACCCCAGCAGATGTGGAGGTACCTCACTGGCTGTCTGCTCTGTTCATCCCAGAGCACTTTCCTACATTTTGACCTGTCTCAGCTGCTCCTGCCCCAAGGAAGACCAGGGCAGTTTGCTACATCCTGTTCCCTGCTCCAGTGCTTGGTCAGACTAGCATTCACCAAAGTATATACTGTGTGGGTGCAGAGTAGCTGGGAGATTCCCTCTGCTGGGTTTGCAGCATGGCAGGACTTCTTGTGCCCTCCTTCCCACACCTTGGAATGAATGTCTGCCCTCATCTTGGGGCTGTCCTGGGCAGGGCCAGGAGTTGGACTTTGATGATCCTTGTGGGTCCCTTCTAATTGAGGGTATTCTATGATCTCTCAGGGCACTCTCTAGGGTTGTGCCCACCACACTCCCCCCTTGCAGAGCCAACTGGCACCATTTGTATCAGTATTAGAGCCCCAGGGCAGCCTGCTAGTCCCAGCCGGGTTTTAAAGCCTCCTGTGTGCAGTTTATCCAGCCCCCCGGGACGCCGCCCACAGAGGTCCTGCAGTTCTCCCTGCCGCCCTCGGCCCTGCCCTGGCTGCACGCCGTGGCCTATTACCTGCGCCAGAACCTGCTCATCTTCCTGCACACCCCCAAGTACACCGACAGCAACGTGGAGCACCACTTCAAGGTGAGGAGGGCTGGGCCTGGGACAGCAGCCTGGCCAGCTTCTAGCTGCTGCTGGGGACATTTGTTGGGGCAGCTCAGACACCGTGTTGCCAGCTCTGCCATGGAGGGTTAGGGAAAACTAACACTAACTCCTGAAGCCTGGGGGAGTTTTACAGGACTGAGCACATCCTGATTAGCCTGGACAGGCCATGCTTTCATGACAGGCAGTCGCTGTGCAAGAAGCAGCAACCACAAAGCTCATGCCTACAGTCATCTCCCAGGAGCATGGGAGAAGGCCCCCTTTCAAAGCTGAGCTTGGCTCCTTGCATGGCTCCCTCAGATCTAAGGACTGAAACATCAGGATTAATAAAAATTTGGGAGCAGCTACCCACCCCTTAGCATGGCCATAGCAAAGATGAGGTGAGGCCAGATATGTAGTGCCACATAACTCTGTATGAGTTGTAAGGGGTTCCTTCACCCCAGCGGTGGTGAAGGCTGTGTTGGCAAGTGTTTTGAGTAGGTCTGGATTTGATTCTACAGGTTTGGGGATGAACTCTGCATACACATGGGCCTCTTTCCAGTTAAGGCAAATTCTCTAATCTATGTCAGTATTCTTCCTTGTTCTCCTTAGCACTACTTCAACCACAACGGGAGCATCCCTGATCAGGATCTCTATTTGTACAACAAGCCGGGTGGCCAAGGCACTGGTGGAAAAGGTATTGTGCTCAACTCTTCTGAAACAGGATATGGGGCTGTGTGCTGGGGAGCTGTTTCTCCTGCTGGAGAGCTATGAGTGGCTGAGGGAGTGTGTTCCTCCATGGCTGGAAGGTGGGTAAGGTGCGTGCCTGAGGGACTGCACACCTCTGCACGTGTGGCAGAGCAAACTAAGGCCTCCCACAGAGCAACTTGCTAAGCTTGACCTATTGCTGCAGAAAGCAGCTCTAGACGCAAGACCTCAGTGTGGGGCGCAGAGGCTCCATGGGGCTGGAGGTGGGAGCAGTTGTGGCAGAAGCCTTGCTGCAGAGGGAAATCTGGCTGCGTGTAACTGAGCGTGGGCTGTGTGGGCAATGTCCTTGCTTTTTTCTTTAGACTGCTGGAGAAGGGATTGGATAGGGCCCACCCTGCAGCAGGCTGTCATGTCATGTTTTGTCCAGACCATGTGGTCTGTCACCTGGCCATTGTGTGTCTTGTGCCCCTCGTGCTCTGTTTGAATGTTCTTCTGTTGTGTAGGTACCATGTCGGACCTTGTGCAGCACCTCTTTCCACTCTCTCACTTCCAAGGTAGCACCCGTGGCTCCAAGTATTACTCCATCTCCTTTTCCCATGCAGCTCTCTGGTCCCAGCTGTTCTTGTTTTCCTTGTGTTGTGGCTTCAGCTCTGACTCCTCTGTGTGTTTGTGTGTGTATGTGTGTCCATTTAGCTGAGCCCTGTTTCTTGCTGGCTGGATAAATGAGCAAACAGAACCTGCTGCCCTGAGGTGGCAGCTCAGCGATTCCCAGCTGCCGAGGGTCCGTATGCTGCCCTGTTAGCTTGCAAGCAGTGAACTCCAGAATCCTGCATCTTTTTTCCCACAGGTCCAAACAGGCATCTCTCCCCTGAGGAAGATGGGAGTCCTGATGTTTCAAATGTCATTGATGCTCCAGGGCGTAGCATCATCACTCTCCCAGTGGCTGTGCCCTGGTGTGGGGTGTTCCCTTGCTTAGCAAAGGGCTGGAGTGGCCAGGCACCATTAGATGAGTGCTTTGTATTTCAGTGAGCCTGGGTCAGAGGGAGCTCAGAGTCCCCTGCAGATGGGAGATAACAGTTCTCTAGCATCCCACCTCCAGTGCACCAGACAGTAAGACCCTTGGCAGCTCTTGCTGATGTACCTCATCCTATAGCTCCAGAACTCAGATTTTGAGTTTCTTAGCTTTTTTTTTTTTTAGCCCATGATTTAATGGTTCAATTTCAGCTTCTCCATGCTCCTGGAAGCCTTGTTCCCTGCGACATGGAGGAGAGCCTATTCGGCCGGGGCAGGCTGCTGACCTGGCCTGCTTGAATTGTGGTCGATTGTTCTCATGTCCTCAGCTCAGACAGACTGAAGCAGAGCAGAGGTACAGGAATGGATGTGATAGGGAAGTGTGCCAGAGGCTTAAAGGGCTGAATGTGGTAATTTATCCAGGAGAAGAAGAGGGGAATGGTCTATAATTATCACATGATCATTCAGTCATTTTGGTGGGCCCGGGGCTGACTGCCAAGCCAGACTGTTGAGGAGTTGGTGCCCTTCACTGTTTAAAGAGAGAAGGTCTGGTTGTAGAGCTCATACTCGCTGTCATGTGGGGCAGATCTCCTGCTCTTGATACCTCCGTATTGACACCCATATCCTGGAGAGCTGCCCTGCTGCAGCAAGAGGCTCTGTGGGAGTTGCTCATAAGGTGTAGTTTCCTTTCCTCAGTGTGGATGCACATGAGTTGCCCTCCGATTTGAATGCCTACCTCTCTCCTTTGTGAGCATCTCTCTCCATCCCAGTGCACTTTCCCTTGTGTCTGCTGTGATTTGGAGGAAGGGTTGCTGCAGAGCTTATGATTCACAAGGAGTGATGGAGACTGGGTGATTGTGCTGCTGCTGGTTAGACTGGGCACAGCCTGTTTGGGCTGGGTTTGTCTCCATGCAGAGGGCGCCTGTCCTCAGTGCAGAGCTGGGGATCCAGTCAGGGACACTTTGGTTTCTCTGTGGCAGTGGAGTCTGGTGTCACTGCCATCCTTACTGGGATGGAGAAGGACAGAGTATGGGCTCAGCAGTGTTGTAGGGCTGAGGTTATTTGTATCTGGCACATCACCCTTAGGCAGTGTTGGGGCAGCTTTACCATCCAGCCACCTGAGTGCTGGCTTAGTCAGGGAGCTTCCAAAGGGAGTGGGAACATCTAGGATTACAGTGTGAGGTTTGGACCTCGCAGCTGCTTCCCTGGTGCCCTGGCCATTGAGCTGGGCCATGGGGAATCAGTTCTTGTTTCCGCTCTGATCCATAGCTTCTCCTGTGTGGCCCAGAGCTCACAGCATGTGGGCTGTGAGGCAGGAACCACACAGCTGCTCTGCAGCTCTGAACTGTCCTGCTGTGCATGCGCAGGGCTCAGTATAGAGAGCCAACAGGCAGAGCCTGAATTTTTCTCCACAGTGACTCCAGGCTAGTCCTGGGTGTGCGCCTGCCTTGTCCCCAGTCCTGCCTGGTTGGAGTGCACGGGGAAGGCACCTAATCTTGTTCAGGTGTACAGTGAGGAGGGGGCTGTGAGTGTGGTCTGCAACGAGGTGTCATATCTGCAGGGACTCTACATCTTTCGCAGCCTGGAGGGGGTTGCTGAGGAGTGTCTGGGCCCTGTACTCTGTCCCTTAAGAGGACAGGAGTGGTGAGCCCCATCCTGGATCAATCTGCATAAAGGCTCTCCTGGTGCAAATGGAGATACTTTCCTCTTGCATGTGGCGCTGGACAACCCAGGAAGCTCCTGCAGGGCAAGGTGAAATGTGCTGTGACTCTATAGGAGAGAGATTCTTGGAATGATGGGGACACCCTGTGCCAAACCCCATGCTTCTTACCCTGGCTCCCCACAGGCACAGCTAGCCTCTGCTCCCCTGGCTGCCTCCCCTCCTGTGGGCCCTGCCTGCCACGTGACACTGTGCAACTCGAGTGGTGACATAATGGTCCCAGCTGCGGGGTGGCAGGGTGTAGCCAGGCACTGTGGGGCTGTACTTGGTGCTGTGCTGATGGAGGCTGTCTCGGGTTCTGCCCTGCAGGAATCGCGTGCATTGCACTGACATTCGTGGATGAGCACGGCAGCCCCACCTTGCTGCCCCACGGGGAGAGGCCTGACCCTCTGAAGCTGCCTTCTCCTTCACCCATCATGGGCCTGCTGCAGGACACCGACTTTGAAAGCCTCACAGCGGTCAGCAGGCACCAGCCAGGGGCTGACCCCCTGCCTTCAGGTGGGGAGTTGGCCAGCAGCTGCCAATTGCCTGCAGCCTCCACATCCCCTGGGGCACCTCGGAGGGCTGGTGAAGGCAGACATACAGAACTACTCTTTCCCCACAGAGCCCTGCGTGCTGGTGCGCCTGGATATCTGGGAGAAGGGCAACATCAGCCTGCTGCAGCTGTCAGAGAAGCTGCGCGGGGCCCTGCGCCATGCACTCTGCGATGCTGTCATGGAGTTCCTTGTGCTGCCAGCCCCACTGTGCATGGAAGCCGCCTGCCCCCTGAGTGCTGCAGACCTGGAGGACCTGAGCTCTGCGGGTGAGAGCCTGGCCAGGATGGCCACCTTGAGGCTCCACCCAGCCTTACTTCTCCTGCTGGCCTGCGGGAGCTTGGCTGTGCTGGGGGGAATCTGGTTGGGTGAGCAAGGAGGGAGGAAGCTGCTCTCTCCTCTGCAGTATGTGTGGTGTGGTGTCTTGGGAAAGAAGCATAACAGACTTTAGTGTTGGAAGAGATATTTCAGGGTTTGTCTCTTCCCCAAGACTGAATCCACTTTGCTGGCTGTTACTGATGGCTCTTTCCCTTCTCTCCAGCCAGGTTCTGGCCGGACACAATGGGGTACACAGCAGCTGTGCAGGGGGAGGCTCTGCAGAGTCTGATTTGCTTTGTCTCCCCAGGAGGCCTAAGGAGGACCATGTCAGAGACCAAAGGCCTGGCCCTGGCCAGTGGGGGCCCTGGCAGGAGCTGTCCTCCACCCCTGCACTTCACCTCTGCACCTTCATCAAGCTCTGGAGAGCCAGTGACACCCACAAACAAGCTGGGACGCCGCAGCTTCTGGGACATGCTGGTAATGTTGCTGCAGGAACAGGGCCTGTAAGGTCCTCATGGTGTGTCAGGCCATGAGGAATGGACAGTAGGGATCTGGCTGGGAGTGGGTGGCCAGGCTGGCAGCAGGGACTTTGAGATCAGGGCACTGACTGGGCTGTGTATGTGCACACCATTATCTTACCCCTTCCTCCCTTAGAGCAAGGCAGAGTCCTCGGAGCTGGGCAGCCCCAAGACTACTGATGACATTGTGCTGGAGAGGCCAGAAGAGGCTCGCACGAGACGGCGGCACAAGACTGAGAACGTCAAGCAGCACCTGAGCCAGGATCGGGCCACAGCTACAGCTGAACTGGAACAGGCACAGAGGCAAGTATAGCCTGCACAGCCAGGATGTTGTTCCCCCCCATCTGTTGTACACTGCTCTGCATCTTGATGGTCTCTGGACCACATTCCTTTTCCTTGTAGTTTCTCCCTTTCACAGGTAGTTTAGGAAAGCTGCCTTCCTCATACAAAGCCTTAGCCCTTATTGCTGGAGTGTTACTGGGAGCACGACTGTTTCTCCCTGCCAGAGATCCCTTCTCTGCACTGTGGGGCCCTGTGCAACACCTGACACTCATATGGCTATTGACCGAGAGTGACCCAGCTCAAAGATTGTATCAACCCAAAAAGGAGGCTCCCAGGGCTCTGCTCTGGAGCTGTGAAGGGACTGTTACACTTTTCCACCCTCACTACAGATGACTGGTCTAGTGTAACTGTGCTTCCCTTCTCTCTCCTCAGGCGCCGAGCCTGCCAGTTGGAGGAAGGAGATGTAGGTACCATGCACCCACTCTTCAATCAAACCTGCCAGCAGTGGATGGCATTCATGAACCACCTGGGTATGTGTTTCAGGTCCCAGCTCCTCCAGATGGGCTGGGAGTGGGCCTTTCTACCCAGAGCTTTCAGGATGAGTCCTCTTACGGTACCATCTGTTTTCATTCCTCGCTGGTCCTGGTTACACACCCTGTCTCTGCCCAAACCTCACCAGAGTCACATTGGTCTCAGGGCCAGCATCAGCATTAGAAAGCTGTGGCAGGAGACCTGTGCATCAGAGCAAACCTAAGGCCTGTGGTTATGTCTGCCATGCTCCAAGTCCAGGGCTTGCTGACCTTGCTGCTTTGGAGAGATCTGGACTCCAACAATCAGCTGTGGTAGTGCTTTAGCTCCCAGATGTAGCAGGGATGGAGGATCTGAGCCTCTGCAACATGCTCTGGGACTGTGAAGTTGCATGGGAGACCATCACTCTTGCAGGGAGGGAGGGAGAGGAGGAGCACCCTTTATATGTAGGGATTTGGGGTTGTATGGCTGCCATGTTGCTACTTCCTGGTTGCCTTTCACTTTAATGTTTGTACATCCTCTCACACTCCTGCTGGCAAAGTAGAGCTCTCTTCCTCTGATGAGGAGTAAGCCAGGGAACAAGGAATAAGTGGAGCAATAAAGTGCTGTGCTCAGAACATACAGGGAGTGTGGTCCAGGTCCTACTTTCTGCCAGAACCTGAAACCAGAGGTTATTTCAGGCTTCATCTTCTCCTCCGTGTAAGGTTCTTGTTCTCCAGCTCTGCCTGCCTCAAGCCCTTAGCCCTCTCCACTGCTCATGTGGGCAGGACGTGGCTCTGGGGCAGCTTGGCACCTTGTCCTACAGTACATCTTCCATGCAGGGTGCCCGTCGGTGCAGCAGTGCTCCTTGGAGATGGTTTCTCGTTTCCTCCTGTCCTCCATCCTAGTGGAAGTGGTGAACCTGGTCACTGCCCTGGCGAGTGACACCACTGTCAAAGTGTTTGAGCAGATCTGGTGAGTTATGCAGTTCACAGGTGGCTGTGTGGCACCAGCAGGTGTTGATCAGCTGTACCTCTACTGCCACAGCTCTATTTGTCAGCCACCTTTGGGGCTTTTCTTTGCAGCTGCCATCGGGGCACTGCCTTCCTGCCCTATAAGTCTGGTCAGAGTGCCAGCCCTCGCCCTGGAGTCACCAGACACTTCATCCTGCTGGGACGCAACTTCCAGCAGTGGCGTTGCAGCACAGAACAGGGTGAGTGCCTGGCCATGGTCCCTGGGACTGTGCTGGGGTCTCTTTCGGGGGGGACATCGATGAACAGGGTTCACCTCCTTACTGGGACAGGCTGCTTGTGCCCAGAGGTGAGCAGTGGGTTGTCTGGTTTTGCCTTCTGAGACCTTACTCTCAAATGTGCTTGTAACAGCTTATTTCAAGACAAGCTGAGCAGTACTGTGACAAAACATCTGTCATGCCACCTTAATGGCATGGTGGGACGTAAAAGTGGGATGAACCAGTACTGAGGGTCGTAACTGTGGCTTCTTCCAGCTCACAAAGGGCTCCAGCGCTTTGAGGCCATGGAATTCAGCTCAGCAGAGAGAGGCTCTGATCCCAGCCTTGTTGGTCGAGACCTGGTGCCCCGGCAAAGGTTCCTCTTCATGGAGATCATTGACAAAAAGGTAGTAATGGCTGTGGCTGTTAACAGGGGACTGTAATTGAGCTGTTGCCATTCTCCCTGTTCAGCCTTGTCATCTGAAACTGGCTGCAGCTGGAGCAAGTACCACCAGAACACCTGGGGCAGCCTTTGCCACAATGCAAGCTCTCTCTGAGCATGTCCTTAAGTCTTCCTCCCCCTCCTCTCTCTCCAGCTGACGCTCTACACTTACAACTGGTCCCCAGACCTGGGGGCCAACTTGAACTGCTCCCTGACTCGGCTGCTGCAGTGGCAGAATGCCCGGTCCCACATCGTGCACTGCCTGATCAGCCAAAAGCTGGGACTCTTCCACCACCACTGCTTCATGGACACACCATGGCATGAGGACAGCAAGCAGGTAGGGCACCACACCAGGCAGGGCAGTCCTTTTTTCTTCAGGAAAGGCCTTGGCAGTCTGGGGGTCTGAGGAAGCTTGCAGGCACCTTTTGTGTGCTGATTGGCAGGACATCGCCAGACATTCACATGTCCAGCTTGACCAACAGCCAGACTGTTGCCCTGCTCTTGGAGGCAGAGGTGGAAAGAGAAGCCAGGTCCTTCTGCTGGCAGCACTTATTGGTGACTGAATTATTTAGGGTGAAGGAGGCTGAGGAATGGGCTTCCCACTGCACATTAGAACCATGGTGAGCCCAGGCGCACTCTTCTTGGAACTGGTAGTGGAGAAGGCTAACAGATCTCTGCAGATGGGCAGAATTGGATTTACTCTGTGGGTTTTTGCTCCAAGGCTGGCAGTAAGGAGGCTTTTTATGGCTGCATCTGTTTGCTTAGGAGCCAAATCCTTTCCTGAACTCCACTTTGGAGGTGGATGCGCTGATCCGGAGCCCATGTCCCCCACCCAGCAAGGAGCAAGGCCGGCTGAGCAGCTCTGCCCGCAGCCTCCCGTCCCTGCACTTCCATCCTGACGTGGTGCCCTTTGACGAAGCTCTGCGGGATGTTACCACCATCAGGCGCTTACCTCACGGGCCTGACTTGGGACCTTTTGACCCTGTGGCTCGGCATGGGGCCCAGTTCCTGGAAATCAAGAGCATGGAAAGAAAAGGTAAAGCAAGGAGGCTGATATTTATGCCTTAGGATTTTAGCTTTTATATTTTCATATATTTGTAATCCTGCAATTCTTTAGTATTTAACTCTGATCTCCATATAGAGTGTTAACAACTGCTTTTCCCATTTCGGTCAGACACAACAATTCCTCTCTAGGCCTGAGAATCAAGGACACCTCACTGTTTCAGGCCCTAAGAAATGTAAACAAAAGTGAGTTGGGGGGGAGCAAACTAAGAGATTGGGACTCCACTGCCTGAAGCTGTAATTGGACAATTAACCTCTGATATGCAAATGGACAAAACTTCTATCTGTCTGAAAAATGTGTGACTGTCATCCGTCTTGGGTGTAGTCTCTGAGAGACTCCTGCACTGCCCAAGGTGTACCCTGTGAAGGCCTTTTAATAAATACCTACCCTTTATCCTTTAACTCTGTCTAGCCTCTGTTCCAGGTCAGCCTCTACAAGGCATTAATATCATGGGAGCCTGCCTAAACATCTTACTTCTGGAAAAGAAGATCAGAGCAGAACAAGAGTTTTGACAGGGGACAGTTCTCTGTGGGAATGGGTTATGGCCTGCTCAGGGTGGGAGTGAAGGAGAGAAGCAATACTTGGGGCTGTGGCTTGATGCTCTTGTAACTGCTCTCTTTCCTTCAGAACTGGAGAAACAGATGAAGATTGAAAACCTCTTTGTCACCTGGCAGCAGAGATCAGCTCAGTCCAACATGCCTATCAGTGTGAGTGCAGCCTGGGCAGGTGGTGGGCTGGGCCTTCTTACAGCACACTGAGAGCAGCAGCAGAGGGGAGCACTGGAGCTCTGAGCAGGGTTTATGTTGGGGATGGTGCTAGGCAGTGGAGCAGTGGTGTCTGCTTGAACTTTTGGGGTTGCAAGGCTCTGAACCACACTTGGGCATGGGGCCTCACTGCCCAGCACTGGAGAGGCTGTAAAGCAGGGGATTCCCCCAGTTATCTCCATTTGAGCAGCATTGCACTGTCATGGACAACTTGCTCCCAGCCTCGGTGAGGGGTGTGTGCTGTAACCATGCTCCTCTCGTGTCGTGCAGCTGGCAGACCTGGAGACTCTGAAGCAGTCCTCACGCCTGGTTCACTACTGTGCCACCCCCTTGCTCTTTGACCCGGCCTTCCGGCAGCAGATCCAGACTGACCAGCTGGGCAAGGTAGAGGGGAAGGTGAGTGTCAGCAAGCACCAATGGGGTCAGGCTTTGTGCACAGGGACAAAGGAGCAGTCTTTTCCCAAGACAGGGCTGCTCTGGCCTCACTCCTAAAATACAGGATAAATTTGAACCCTGTAAGATGGAGACTGAGAAAATCCTTGGATCCTCATAGCTTTTCTCCTGCAGCCATACTATCCCTGGAGAAGACTGATTTCCTTTTCTACGCAGGGAATTCAGGACTGAGTCTGGAGAAAGGCATCAAGGGCACTGTATGGTACTGATCTGTTAAGGAAGCAAAACTTCCCTTATGCATTCAGCAGACAGACCTGGTAAACCTTTCCTGGACCCAACAAATAGCCGAAACAATTGAAAGCAAACCCGCTGAATCCTGAGCAGGTTGCAACCTGACAGACTAACCGGTGCAGATCCCATAGCGGCTGTTCACAGTCTCTATGTGTGTCAGAAGGGAAGAGCAGGCTGTTGTAATTTATCAGAATGTCAAAAGGATTTTGACAGAGTCTTTAAGCAGAGGTTGCTACAGAAATTGAACACTCGCAAATGAAAGGGAAAGTACCATCACAGAATGAAAACTTCACTTTGTTTTTGGAACAGAGCAAAATGGAAATTGGTTATTGGATTTGAAGAGCCTCGCAGCAGGGGTTTCAAGGTGATGTATTGAGTTCAGTATCTCCAGGTCTTTTATTGGGACGTATGAGATGCCAGGCTTTGCAGTGCTGGAGGGCTGTTCAGGTTGGTCAGAACAGAAAAAGAATGCAAGGACCTCAAGAGACGCCTGAGTAGCCTGTGAAATTAGAGCTATTGTGGGAGCTGGGACCTGGTTCCCAGTAAAACAGCACAATGTGGAGAGAAATTTGAACCCTCTTGTATTGTACACTCACTGCAGAGCCTGTACAGAGCACACATCTCAGTGGTTTCTTCAATTTGTGAACAGTTGGGTACAGCAGACACTGGTTAAAGTACATCAGAAAGGGGTGTTAGTATAATGGGTAATATTCTAACAAATTTCTAAAATAACTAGTGTATGAATGTCTTCATCTGGCCAGTAAGTGTGAAACCAAACATCTTATGGCAAAGGCACTGAACTGGAGAGACTTGGAGAAGGTCAGAGAGTAGCTGGAGAGGTGCCAGGTAAAGAGACATCTCTTGTGGTTGGTGGAGCAGATAGGCAAAAAGCCAGATAGAAACATGTAACAGAGCTGCAGGCTTAAAGTAGAGAGATCAAAAAAAGAAACCTTAGTCTCTCTCAGCACAAAGAAAAGGAGTATTCAAAACATCAAAAGGAGAACTGAAAGTGTTTAGAAGGAAACACTGTTCCTTTTCAGTGCTACTGAACTGCTAGGAAATCCTGAGAAGTCAGCAGGATTCATAAGGGGATTGGACTCTTACCATGGCAATAGGAGCTGAAGCTCTGAGCTTTGCATGAAGCAGTTGAGAGCCACTAACACTTTGTGGAAGCTGTTCGAGGGGGGAGAGATGTGAATGCTGGCACAGGCTATTTCCTGCAGGTTATTGCAGCGCTGTTAGGTCAGTGCATGGCTGGGTAGATCTTGGATCTTGCATTTTGGCACATGCACTAGGACTGCTTGGAGAACCAGATGTTAGTGCTCTCTGGCAGAGAGAGACCTACCTTTTGCTCAACCAGAGGACCTGATGTCTTCTGCTGGGGCCAGTCACAGCAGTTCTCCTCAGGAACTTACTTTCTCTTGCAGAAGCGCCACCGCTCCAATGACTCTACAGCTTCAGGGAGGGACCGCAGCCACAGCTGTGACTCGGCAGAAGCACTGCCCTGCAAGGTGAAGGAGGAGCCGTGGCTGCAGGAGATGTGCAATGCCTTCCTGCAGCAGTACATCCAGTACCTGCAGAGCATGGGCTTCATTCTGGTCCAGGTGCGGCCACCCTCACCTACCACTCGCAGGTCAGTGACGTGCTGGGAACGCTGGTGTTGGAGAAGAGCCAACACGCTGAGCTGTGCCCTGGTTTGACACAACAGGTCTTGGCTCTCTGCTCAAGGCTGTCTTTGCTCTCATTTCCAGCAGCACAAGCCGGATCCGAGCTCTGGCAGCAATGGCAGTGGAGGGTAGAGGGTCCTTTTCCTACACAAAGCCAAAACCAGAGGGAAGTCCAAAGGTGAGTGCATTTCTGTTACAAGAGTGGAACTGGGATGAAAGTCAGGCTGTGGAGTGGGCCAGTTCTGGTTGGCTTTTGAAACTGTTTTCAGGCAGAAAGGATGTGGGAGGGCAGAGAAAGCATCAAAGCCAGCCTGTCTAGACCAGCACCATCTTTGAGAGTTTGGGTGTGATGAGATCTCTTTGCCCTCCAGCACGTCCTCCTACGGGCCTCAGAGCCCTTTCCTGGCATTGGGTGGAACCAGGGCAAATATCAAAAGACTGGTAACAACTTGGAGGGGCTCAGAAGAGGAACAGGATGACCTAGAGCAAGGATAGCTGCTTTTGGGTGAGATTCTGGAGGATTACCTGTCAGAGAATCTTCAGCATCTACGGTTAAGGACAACTCGAGGGCAGAAGGATCTTTAGGTAGAGTGAGATGAATGTGGAAATTAAAGAGGTTAGAGAAGATAAGCCTGGAATAGCTCTACTGTGAGAGCAGGCTGAGGTTCCTCATGTATAAAGAAGTGTCAGCTAGGGAGGAACAAGTCAGAGCTCTATAATATTGCAGCTAACCTGGAAAGGGATTGTACTTTTGCTGTCTTATTCAATACAATACCTAGAGATCATCAAATGAAAGCATTTGGAGCCAGTTTTGAAACTTGAGAGTGTTTCTTTGAGCAGCAGCTAACAGTGGTCATCATGAAAAGGTTTTGTGAACACTTGAGACCTTAGATGAGTTTTGTGAACATGAGCTTACAAGACAGAATAAGTAAGTACCTGAAAGAGGGATCCACTGTGGTCTCTAGCTAAGCAGAAACTACCCATGGCTTGTGGAATCGCCCAGGGATGATGGGAGCATGTAGCATTTGCTCACCCTTTTCCAACACTTTATTGGCACCTGCCTTTGGCTGATGTTGGTGCAGGACTGTGAGTAACAACACCTTGCAGATAAAACGAGAGGAGAGCAATCCGCTGAGCAAGTTAAGAGGGAGCAAATTAATTTGCTGGCAGCTAAACTCTGAATTGAGACAAGATGTCTCTGATAGCTGCTGTATCAGGCAGGCACAATGGTCTGAGGACACCACAGCAGGAGTGAGGTTCCATGAACATTATTGTTCCTTGGCTCACAGTGTCCCACACTCTAGAGACACCCTATCCTGAGCAAGCAGGCGGTGAAGGGATCAGTGTGCCTGGTGTGTTCTCTCAAAGGCTGTTTATTAGGTTAGTTAGGATTCTTTTCACTGTGAGCTCTGCCATATCTCCTCTCTTCTCTCCAGTGAGATTGCTCATTTGATGAGGCCCCTCTATTTCCACTTCTGCCACAGAGCCTTGTGGCAACTTCACATCCTTGTGTGCTAGAGAGCCTCTTCAGCTTTGTCCTTCTCTTCCCAGAGCACAAGCCCTGCTGTTGCCACATACCATCTACAGAGAGCTCTTCCAGGTGGGATTGTGCTCATGGAGTTGGCCTTCCAGGTAAGAAAGAACAAGAAACAAAGTATGATCTCAGGGAGTTCAGGAATAGTCTCCAGAGGTTAACAAAGGGAGTGATGAGGAGTGCAGCAGGGACATGTGATTCTTCATTTGTCCTGTCCTGCTTCTTCCATGGTCCTGCAAGACTGGGACCAGCTGGAGATGATTCTGCATTGCTCAGAACAGTAAGAGGTGCCTGGAGGAAGGATAATGAAGGGCTCAGCACCTTAGGTGCTCTGTGCTCAGCCACATGTTGGCTGGTCTGACTTGGTTCAGACAAAAGGAGAGACACAACATAGGGTGAGAGTGTCTGGGCCCCAGCCCAAGCATGAAGTGTGGGGGCTGTGCTCCTTCCCTGGAGAGGTCCAAGGCTGTGCTGTGCTCTGCTCACGTGCTCTCTCCTCCAGGGCTGTTACTTCTGTGTGAAGCAATACGCGCTGGAGTGCTCGCGGATCCCCATGGGCCAGTCCGTGAACTCTCAGGTAACGGCTTTGCAGGCACAGCTGGTGCTCCTCAGGGTCAGGGGATGCTTTGTGGGGAGGAGTGATCTCCGGAACAGAATGGACATTTCAGGCATAGCAAGTTCTGGAGAGCTCTGCTCCCTCCTCATGGAAAAGCAGAGCCGCACAGAGCCTTCTGCAGCCACGTGCCCTCCATGGTGCTGCTTGAGCAGAGCTGGATTGCAGTAAAAGGGGGTGGGAGGTTTGGCAAGAGGATGACTCTTGTCCTAGCTTGGGGAGCAAGACAGAGCAGACTGGGGAGGAATAAGAGCAATTCTGGCAAAGATGACTACTCCAAGGAAAGTCAGTGCATGGCTCTCTGCTTGCCTTGGAACAAGAAGGAAATGGAATGGGAACAGGGATCTGTGAACGTGATTGGCTGCCCTTTGCCAGAGGAGATTACTTTCTGCACCAGAACCATTCCTTTATACCTTTGTGGCTTGCTGTACAGCACTCTGGGGCTGCCTGCTCCCTTCTCCTTTGTAGGGCCAGGCTGTCTCCTGCCTGTTCCCAGGGGCACTGGGTGTCTGTGTAGAGGCTGGCCAGCCTCAGGCTGTCTGAGACAGGAGGCATGCATGACCATACTGTCCTTTCCAAGGTAGCTGTGTAGCAAGGTTGCATCTTATATATGCCAGGAGTGTCTCTCCTAAGCTTAGAGCCTTCCAGGACCTTGTCTGCGGATTTGCTGAGCCTTTCCTGGAAAGCTTGCACATGCACAGGGCAGTGCTGTGAGGCTGCATCCCGCTGTCATGCTGGGGCAGCTGCGCTGGCTGTGCCATGCCTTGTCAGCAGGGCTTTGCAGGAGGGTGTGAGGTGCCTGGTAACATTCCTGCCTTGACTCCCTGTCCCTCCACAGCTCTCTATGCTCTTCACGGAGGAGTGTGACAAGGTGCGGGACCTCATGCACGTGCATTCGTTCAGCTACGACTTTCACCTGCGCATAGTCCACCAGTATCTGCTGGGCTCCCACATGACTCTCCGCCAAGGCTACCATCTCACCAGCTTCCTGGAGGATTTCATTGCCCATCACCCTGACATCCCCAAATTTGGCCGTAATCATGTTTTCCAAGGTATGTAGGTCAATATATGATCAGTCTGGGGGTTGATCACCAGCACATAACTTGGCAAAAGGTTTCCAAGTCCTTTACAAAATAAACTTGGGAGTATTCAGGGAGATGACAGGGTGAGGGTGATGGGAGGGGCTGAACTCCAGGGGAAGTCCTTGTTGCCCTGTTGTGGAAGGGGCAGGTTGGTTGCTCTGTCTCCTGGAGTAGATGGGAGGACACTGCTCTGCCCAGGTAAGAGGCACAGAGTGTCTCCTGTGATAGCAATGTGTTTTTCCGCTAGGCACGCTGGCCCTGCCCACCAACATGATCACTGCACACCAGCTGTACAACTACATCGCTGACCACGCCAACACCTACCACATGAAACCCCTGCGCATGGCCCGACCGGCCACGGGCAGTGACAGCAAGAAGGGAACACCAGGCACAGAGCAGAACGAATATGCACTGGTCTCTATCTGGAACAGGTGAGTGCATCTGCTGCATCTGGAGCTGCTGGAGATTGGTGGCAACCTGCCAGTCCTGGGGACACTGCCCCGAGGTGCCAGTAAAGCTAACTGTTCTACACAGTGCCAGACAGCAGTTCTGGCCAGTCCTTCTGAGATGGCCAACAGGGGTGGTGTGTATGTGTGCAGGTGCATTTGACATTTCCCGTGGCACTTCTGAGGAGTCCTGCTGTGTGGAATTCCCCATGTCCAACGGTTCCGTTGTGATCAGGAGCCCTGGGAGAACAAAGTGAGGCTTCCTTCATACTGATGTGCTTTTTTATCCCAGCTCGGGCTCCTACAAGGACTCTGAAGGTCTGCGTCATCATGACGACTTTGATGTGTCCCTCCTGGTTTGTCACAGTGCAGCACCGTTTGAGGAGCAGAGTGAGGCAGAGAGACGCATGCTCCGGTGAGCACTGGGGCCCAGTGACAGCAAAGCTTCCTGGCTGGGGAGGAGGCCTCTGGGAGGGACTGGTTCTGTCTGGAATAGCACAGGCAGAGTTCTTGGTGTCTGGGGAGGATCATTGTGAGAACCTGGGCAGAGAAGCACCCTTTCTGGCAGGGACAGAGGGGCCTGTGCTTCATTTGCAGTGCAGCTGAGAGGGGAGCAGCCCTTCCCCAGGTCACAAGTGTGTCCTTGCTCCCAGTTTGCGTTTCTACGTCATCATGACAAGCCAGCGGGAGCTCTTTCCGCGGCTCACGGCCGACATGCGACGCTTCAAGAAGCTGCCGCGCTTGCAGCGGGAAGTGCTGGAGCCTGTGGTCGGCCGGGCGGCCTGGGAGGCGGCGGAGCCGGAGCCCAGCCTGGGCCAGCAGCCATCGGCAGAGCGGGAGCTGTGGCAGGACGTGGAGGACAGCAGCGAGTTCTACGCGGGGGGCACGCAGGTCAAACTGGGGCCAGGGCTCTTCTACACCTCTCCGCTCTTCCCCTTGCTGGCCTCCGAGGTGGCTTCAGCCCAGAAGCAGCTCAGCAGCATGGTGCAGCTGGCCAAGTGCCACTGCCGCAGGGACAACCTCTGGAAGCGCCTCTTCCTTCTGGAGCCTCTGGCTTCTGACAAGCTGAAGCTGGGCAAGCTCTCACTGGTGGAGCTGGAGGAGCTGCTCGATGCCGTGCATGGGAAATCCATTGCAGATGTCGACCCGCAGCTGGTGAGCAGCAGGGATGGGAGCACAGTGCATAGCAGCTGCTGTTCTGCTCTGGGGATGGAGTGGGGTGCCAGGTGAAGGGGCCTGCAATGCACATCTCTTCCTACTTGCTGGGAAGCTAGAGGCAGGAACATGGATCCTAGCTGGCAAGGGAAGAGGGAGACTGCATGGACCTGTCTATAGAGAGTGAACATCAGTCAGCATCCTCAGTGGGCTGGGAGGGTTGCATCTGATTTGGGGTCTGAAGGCTGCTGTAGCATTATGGCTGCTGGTGCCATGGCTAGAGGGAGGCTGAAAATCAGGCCTATTCTATGCCTGCAGGAATGCTTCCTCACCATGACAGTCTCCTGGTACCAGAGCCTCATCAAGGTGCTGTTGAGCCGCTTTCCCCAGAGCTGTCGGCATTTCCACAATGCTGAAACTGGCACCCAGTATCTGGTAAGACACAGCCCATTGCCCACCTGCAGCCCCTGTCCCTGTGTCCCTGTCCTGGGTTCTGTGCTGACTCCTTTCTAACATGCTCTGTAATTCTCCTGACAGGTCGTGCTCAACCAGAAGTTCACAGATTGCTTCGTTCTTGTGTTTCTCGATTCTCATTCAGGAAAAACGGTGAGTCCTTGGGAGCAGAACAACAGCTGTGTTGACTCAGGCCAGGAATCGGTCTAGATTGATCCAGCAGTGGCCAAGGGCAGGTGCGCATGAGAACATGACCAGGTCAAGAAGCTTGTAGTGCTTCTCCTAAAGACTGTCCCAACATCTGAAAATTGATAGCTTAGGCCCATCCTGAGCTAGAAGTGGCCTTTGCATTTATTTAATAGCCCTCCATGGCTTTATTTCCTTTGGTTAATTTCTGGCATCCATGATTTCCCTTGACTTGCAGCTCCATGAGGCAGTCGCAATGTAGGTGAAGAACTTCCTTGGCTTATTTTTGAAGCTGTTACTGTTCTTTCCATGTGACACCCCTTTGTTCTTGTATTAGAAAACAGTGAGCACTTGATCCTCTTTTCCTTCACAGGATTGCTTTTGGATCATTTTCTCAGCTGTCTCTCTATCCAGGCTAAGCAGTCCTTCTGTATTCAGTCCAAAGTCAGATCACACTGGGTCTGGCTGGGAGGGGTCACCAGTGCTGTGGGCTGCTCCTACCTGGGCAGAAAGGATGGGGACCTGCACTGTCAGGGTCCCAGCAAACCTGCAAGTGCCTTTGCCTTCATTGAACTTGAGGGCAAAAATACTTTGATTTCACCTGTACTCCCAGGCAGGGCACAGGATGGGTCACAGGGAATGCAGCTCTATGTGAGAACAGGGGATCTAAAAGAGGCTTCAGTCCACAGTAAGGCTTCTGCAGAGACTGCAGAGTAACTGATGCTGTATAAAATAAATCATGCTCCATCCAAAAAGCACGCAGGGGAGACAGAAGAGGTGGTGCTCGCTGGAAGGCTGCTCAGTGCCTCCTGCCACCTTATGGTCATAATGTTACCTTGTAGTCATTGATGTGATATATCCAGACCCTCCATCCCCTCTGCCAGTGACTCTCATTTTTTAACAGAAGCTTTGTTTTCATAACATTGTATTTTGTGCTTAGCATTCATCCCATTCTTGTGGCCTCTCAAAACTCTCTCAGGGTTTTGGTTTGTTTTTTTGTTTTTTTTTTTGCATAATCCCAATCCTCTTTTGTATTAGTGCCTCAAATTTTATCAGCACATTCCTCATCTTTGTACCAGACTTGTTAAAGTACTAGGCAATGTGAGTCCCAAAGCCTGTCCTGAAGGAACTCTATCTGTAACCTCTCTCCAGCCTGCTAATTCCCCTTTCAGAACTGCCATGTTCTCACCTTATAATTTTTGAGTTAATTCCTATCTTTTCAGCTCACCTAAATTTCCCATGCGACACCACATCAAATCCTTCCTGAATCTCAGATAAGATGTACCATGATTCCTTTGTCTAGAAATATTACTTTATCAAAGAGAATTTTAGCGTTAGCACATCACTTTGGTAACACTGAGCTGCATTTCCCTCATGGTTCTGTCTCTCCCAGCCTGCTCTGAAGCCTTGCATGTTGCTGGAGTTGGGCTCACAAATCACTTCCTTTCCTCTCTTAAATGATGGTGGTGCATTTGCTGTTTTGTAGTTACACAGCTCTTCTCATGGCTTTACCAGTTTGTAAGGGACCCTGGCTACTGGATGTGCTGCATTTCAACTCTGGAGAACATCCCGTCCCTCTGTCTTGCCTCCATTATGCTGATCTGAGTGCACTGAGTCACTCACATTTTTGTTCTGCTTCAGCTCCTGCAACCTCTGCCCGCTCCCTACTCCCCTCTGCCTTTGCCCTGCCTTGTCAGTACAGTCACTAATCAGAGTAGAGCAGGCAGCATTTATTTTTAGGATTGCGGTTATTAAATTTAATCTCCTCCCCTTCCCCATTTGTTGCACTCCTACTCTTTCCCTTAGAAGAAGAAATTTCCCTCTAATTTCCCTGGAAGCTCCTGTTACTGTGGAGGCAGTAGGATCCCCTCCTCTCCTGTGGCTGCTGCCAGGATTGGTGTAACTGCAGATGCATGAGAGCTGGGACAGAGTGGCAAGTCCTTGCACTGAATTTCCAGCAGAAAAATTGGGAGGAGGCTCAAACATGCTCTGTCACAGGAGGAGGCACTAGCTTAGTGCCATTGGCATTTTGGGACTTCTCCCAGTATTTGCCTAACACTGCCAAAAAAGTGTCCACACACCTGGGCTAGGGACGGCACGGTGCTTGTCCGCATCCTGTCCCCTGACCCTCTCCTCCCTCTTGGCAGAGCCTCACCGTGGTTTTCCGGGAGCCGTTCCCAGTGCAGCCCCAGAACAGCGAGAGTCCTCTGCCACAGCTTGTGTCCACATACCATCACCTGGAGTCAGTGATCAACACCGCCTGCTTCAACCTGTGGACAGGCCTGCTCTAGCACTGGCACCCACATCCTGGAGCAACGTGTATTCCGGCCTCGGCACGGCCGTGCCATTGGTGACCATGGGGCAGAACAGGTCTCTGGGGGGACCTGTGCGTGGGCACTGCAGGCAGAGCTGCCAGTGGCACACATGGCTACTGACCTGAGGAGCCTGGGGATGTGCACCTCATCGCTGGCTGGCTGGTATGGCCCTTGGGTGCTGTTTTCAGTGGGTTTGATACTGAATGGCCTTGAACCAAACAGCAAGGGCGGGAACTTGGCTGCTGCGGCCTGGCTGAAGCAGAGCAACTCTCAGGGACATGGCTTTGGCATCCATAGGTGAGTTCTGCCTGCTGGGAAGGCACCGAGGAGCACACATGGCACCATCTTCTGCCCAGGGCAGCACTGCACAGTGCTGTGGCTTTAGGAGAAAAGACTCCTGACTGCAGGGCTGCCTGACTGGCAGTGAGGACAACTGCTTCTGGCCTTTTGCTTTCCTTGGGAGAGCGCAAATGGGACAGGAAGGGTGAACTGGATCACAGGAAGGTTTTATGGAGGTGTGCATTTGAGCCATTGGTATATGGGTGAAATAAACTGAACCAGATCCCTGCTCAGTCACCATAGGCTGTGGAAAGCTGCCTGTAGAGGATGGAGAGCAGCCCTGGCTACGTGGCTGGCTGGGTTTGCTCTGGAATCTTACACTTGCTCCGGAGCAAGAGCAGCAGGGCAGTCAGCCTTGAGTATCCATGAGCAGGCACCTCCCAGCCTTTTACCTTGGATTGGACAGCCTGGGAGGGAACTGCTTGCTTCACTTGCAGCCCTGCTGCAGAATCAGTGCTGGGCACTGGCAACAGCCTTGAGAACTTCAGTACCTGGAAGTCCAGAGGGTTCTTTCCACAACTTCAGGTACCAGCTGGAATGCTCCCCTTATCGGGGAGACTGGAAACCTCTCCCTGGACACCCCTGCAGCCTGGAAGTAAAAGTTTTCTGTGTACCTGAAGTCACCTACAGTGGTGCCTGAGCCATCCCTAAATCTAACATGCTGCAGGTGGTATTTGTGTAGATGAGGGTCCAACAGCTTGGTCTGGCCCAGTAGAGCCTGGGGAAGGGAAATTAGACGCTTCTAACCTCAATCTAGGAAATCATCCCACCCACCACACTCCCCTAGTCCTAGAGAAGACACGTGCGCCTCTGTTAAGCCATTGCTTTGTCTTTTATTCCCATGGTTTTCTAGTTTTACTTGGCTGCCTTGCTGGTCCCACCATGCTGCAGCCCTCGGCTTTCCCAGTAGGATCGCAGCCAGCCCAGACCTTCCAGGGTGTCTCCTGCAGTGACAGAAAAGGTCTCCTGCTGCAGCTGGAGAAGCTTCTGTTCAGGACAGAGCTCTCATCCCCAGGTAGGGACTGACACCCACTCCCTGTGCCCCCCAAGACCTGCCTGTCTTTGCTGGTCTGTGCTTGGAGCTGCCCCTGGGGCTCAGACCTGCAGGCCCACTCACCCTTCGGAGCATACTCGCACCCCACATAGCCAGTGTAGCCGAGGGACTCCAGGAGCTCGAAGATGTAGGGGAAGTTCAACTCCCCAGGGCTGTCGGGCTCGTGCCGCCCTGGTACCTGTGCAATCTGGATATGACCTAGGGAGGGAATGGGAGAGGCCATGCCCAAGGCAGCCCTGCCTGCAGCCTTCCTTGGCCATGAGACAGGGTGACCCAAGAGCAGCCCCACACTCTCAGCCAGCTACAGCAGAGCCTGGAGTAGGAGGGCCCCCTCTCAAAGCCACTCCTGCCTGCACTGGAGTTGGTCTGGGTGCAGGGCATTACCGATGAGTGGGAAGTACATTTCCAGGTTGCGTGACAAATTGCCATCCATGATCTGGCAGTGAAAAAGGTCCTACAGGGTGAGAGAGGAAAATGGAGGGTGCAGCTGTTCAGCAGTGAGCAGTTAAGGACAGCTATGCTACGCTCCCTGTCCAATGTCCCCAAGAGGGGATAACAATTCCATGGCTACCAGAACTCCCTTGTGGACCTGTGCAAGTTTCCTTCATGGAGAGCTTCAATGCTGACTCACCAGCTGCAGCTTCAGGTTGGGCCGTCCCACTTTCGCCAGGATGGCAGCAGCTAAGGGGACAAGAAATGAGAGACCATTGCCTCCACAGTGGAAGCTTCACAGAGAAGCCCCAGGACCCCCCTTCATCAACTGTGCTCCCTCAGCGTCTCCCTCCTGGTGAGGCAACCTCCTGCCATTGAGACTTTAGAGATCCTTCTCCTCCTCTGAAGGAGACTCTTGGTGTCTGGCTTACCTTGGTGTGGGGTGTTCAGATAGTAGCGAGGGTCAGTGATGCGGCTGTTAATAGGCTCCAGCAGTCCTATCATGTCTTCCTGTAACACAGTAATGTCCCCCTGTGCGCATCCTCTCATCTCTGCAGCAGGAAGCATAACTTCCCCATGTCAGGCTGGTGGGGTATTCCCTATCTTGGGTATCCTAAGAGCTGCACACACAACGCAGGACCCATTCCCCACTTACCTGGGACAGGACGTCAGCAGTGTACCTGAGGTTTTCAATGAAGGTGGTTTCCATCTCACCTGCCACTGCAGCCCGGTCTGTGCCCAGGGGAACCCGCCCAGCCATCACATGAATCCTACAGGCACCAAGAGATAACCACAGGCAGCAACTGCAAGCAGCGGACCTTATCTAATACACCTTCCTCGGCTGATGGAAAAGAGGGCCAGACTGGGGCAGCAGACACAGAAGGGGGTAAGAGGAGCCATCTCTCCTGCAGGAGCCACAACAGCAGCCAGCGAGCTGCCAGCCAGGACACAAATATGCACCATCCCCCCTCAATACACAGAGGGATGACTTTGAACCTTTTGCCTGACTAATCACAGACCTTGCTTCTTCCCTCTTTTGCCAACTGCCTTCAGCTCTTTCACCCTGATGCTGGAGCTTTCTTGGGGTCTTGCTCCTTGGAAGGGCCCCAACCTTGCTGGGCAACAGGAGTGCTGCTTCTGCCAGGGGCCTGCCCCATGCATGGTGTCACTGCTTGCTGGCTATGAGCAGGGAGGGGACGGTGCCCCGTGCTGGGGGCCCTCTTCAGCCACCATTGGGGGAAGGTGAACAGTAGAAACAAAAACCTTTTAATGTGCCTGTACCAGCGTGCAAATGGTGCTGGGCAGCCTCTGGCCTGCCTGGCCCATGCCCTCCACAGGGCTTTGGACTGAGCTGCAACGGGAAAGAATGGTGCAAAGTAAGTGGAATAAAAGGGGCCCTGTTGGTTTTCTGAAGAGAGCTGTGCTAGGCTAATTGCATCTTTTACGGTGTCTCTGCTGTGCTGGAGTCAGCGTGGCCTCAATAAAGCAACTGTTGTGGTGTCCTGGGAGAAACGACTGGTGCACTTGGGGAGGAAAAAAGGAGGATTATTCTAGGGACTGTCGTGTGGAGGTCGGAACCAGAGCCTCCACAGCGAAGGGCAGGGCCAGGCTCGTGCCTGGCAGCTCTGGGTCCGCTCCCAGCGAGCACGCTGAGGCCGCGGCCCCGCAGAGCGGGGTCTGCCCGAGCTGGCTCCGTCCCGACGCAGCCGAGCAGGAGATGCTGCCCGGGAGAGGCTCCATGACCCGGCGGCGGGAGGCACCGCGGGGCAAAGGGCGGGCTCCGCTCGGGCGCGGCGCTGGAGCAGGACGGTAGCAGAGGAAGCCCCCCCCGGCAGCCGCGGGGCCGGGGGCGCGGCCGGAGCGGGGGTTCCGCCTCGCACCTACCTGGGGCAGCCCACAGCCCTGGCGTAGTGCACGGCCGCCTCCAGGCCCTGCCGGAAGGCTGCCTGCCGCCCGGGCACGGCTGCCAGCCCCAGCTCGCCCGCCTCCTGGTCCCCTGGGAGAGAGTGGCGGAGTCGGCGGAGGGTCCTCGCTACCCCACCCACGGGGGGAGTAGCGGGACGCGGCCGTACCGGGGGGGGTGTTGAGGAGCGCGATCCGCACCCCTGCGCGCTCCGCCGCAGCCCGCAACTCCTGGGCCGGGCAGCCCGCCGGCCAGGCCGCCTCCACCGCTCTGAATCCGGCGGCCGCCGCCGCTTCCAGGCGCGCCGGCAGCGCCGGGAGCTCCGGGAAGAGCCATGAGACGTTGGCCGAGAAGCGCAGCGCCATGGCGGGCGGGGCGGGCCGGAGGCGGGCCTGGGCGGTGCTCCCGCGGCCACTCCGGGCACCGCGTCCCGCGTGGACAGCCCCGGCCCGCCCACGGAGCGCAGCGAGCCCCCGTCGGCGGGGGCAGTGCCGGGCTCAGCCCTACGGGCGTGCGGCGCGCTGAGGGCTCCGGGACGTGCCCGCGGCCGTGGGTTAGCGGCCCCACGCTGCAGCCCCGCGGGCAGAGGCGGCCCCATGCTGCCTGTGACACGCGTGGGGTTCCCGGCTGCGCCAGAGGGTCTGCGGGACAGGGGCGTGCGAAGGGCGCGGGGCACCACGCGGCTGGAATGCGCTCTGGGAAAGGGAGTTTTGCCAGGTGTTGGCCTGACACACGCAAAACGCCCTCTTAATTGGTTTCCTGGGGAGCTTGTCTCTGACAGCGTCTCATTATGCGAGAAACGCTCTCTCCTTTTTTCCCATGCTCTGCATATTTTACCATAAAATGTTCATCTCCACTTCTGCAGAGCTGCGGCTCGGGCATGCAGGAGTCTGACCCCGGCGGTGCCCGTCGGCAGCCCCGCGCTCCCAGTCCCATCCCCCGTGCTCTGTGTGTCCCCAGGCGCACTCGCAGGCTGCATGGCTGGGGTGCGTGTCCTGTCCTGCCCATGCCCAGGGGCTGTGCCGTGGCTGACAGAACGGGTACCGTGAGCCGTGGACATTTTGCAGCTCCTTGGGTTCAGCTTGTTCCTAGGGGCTCTTACCCCGTGCCGGGGGAGCCCCGCAGGGTCCGACTCCTCTGTCACTGCTGCAGTAGCCTTCTGCAGCCCCAGGAATTCGCTGTGCTTTGGGAGCCCAGCCTGAGCAGAGGCCAGCCGCAGCAACAGGTTTTTGGTGGGAGGTTAGGCAGTGCCGGCCAAGGGGATAACAGTGGTGAAGCTACCCACTACGGAGTCCCAACTCAATTAAAGCTATTGATTAATCAATTAGAAGAGGCTTGACTCGACTTCTCAGTAATAATCCAAACTGTCAATTGCAGGGAGTAGCATCCATGTCCTCAGCACACATGTCCCCAGGACACAGACTGCTCCCTGTCGGCAGCCGCCATGCCAGGGGAGCGCTGCACCTTATACATGTCCTGTGGCCTCACTCTGTGGTGCACAGGGGTTGTCATCCTCTTCAGTCTTTCCCAGGAGGTGCCTGAGTGCAGGTGGGTGGATGGCAGAGCTGCATAGTCTTTGGAATCCCCAGAAGCAGAGGTGGCACCTGCCTGGCCTGAGGCTGCAGCCTCACTGGGTCCTTGCATGCCTTCAGAAAGGCATTCACTGAGGCCATGCATCACCCTGGCCTCAACAGTCCTGCTTGCATCTCCAGCTGGAGCCCGGGCTGCTGGCAGGGTCAAAGCCCAGGAGTCTATGTGGGAGCAGAAAAGCTTTGCTGGGTGGGGATGTCAGTGAATAAACAGAGAACTGAGCCCCAGCATGTGGGTGACCTGAGCAACCAGATGGGAAAGCACAGAGCCCTCATGTAAACCTGCCCTGCGATGGCAGGCAAAGCTGAGGGCTCTGTGCTGAAGCATTAATAGCATCTTTATGTCTCTGGTAATATATTGCATTGATTTTCTCATGTTATAACTGCGGTTCCTGCATTGCAGGCCAGTGTTTTGTCACTTTACCTTGACAGGACGCAGAGGATTTACTCCCTGCCGTGGCACACACAGCTCTGGAGCCGTGTCTCACGCTGGTGCTGGGGCCTGTGCTCGACAGCCTCCGTGTGAGGAGGCAGCACAATGAGCATGGGGTCAGATGGGCCCCGTGTTCCTGAGGAAGATGAGGAGGGGGTTGAGTGGGGTGCCGGAGAGGGAGGGCGGCTCTGTACTAAGCATCTCTGCTGCTGCCCAGTAGTTTTATTAGCCTGAAGAAAACGTAGCTCCTGCACATTTTATTGTCAAGCTGACATTTTGTTGCAGACCCAGCTCTGGCCTCTGTGATGGCTGGGACAGGGAGGTGGCAGTGCCTTGGGGTGCCCCGCAGTGCCAACAGCAGAAGCCAAGCCAGCCCCACACCCTGAACTCACTGAAGTGGGGACACCGGTCCTCCCAGTACCCCATAAATCTTTTGTTTCATTTTGCTGCAGGGAAGGTTTTATCTTTCCCCTTTATGAAACATGTTTTAATTTAAATTGACATTTCTGTATTTTAACTGCTTGTCCCAGTCTCCCAGGTGGCTCAGCTGCCACGCTGGGGGCCATAAGGGATGAGGTGCAGTGGGCTAGGGTGGCTGGATGGCACCGTCCCACTGACGCTTGTTACCCCATCCCTTCTGGGCACCGCCAGACCTGTCCCATTCCCCCTGCACCCTGTGGCTGTGTGAGGGAATCCAGGGCTTGGGCTGAGAGGGGGCATCCCAGGCATCCTTTCCCCCCAAGTTTTCTTCTCTCCTCTAAAACACACCAGTATTTTTCAGCCATGTTTGGATTTTGGATTTTATAGTGAGTAAATTCTAGCCTCTTTATGTGTAGAAAAAGGCTGGGAAAAATAATCCACATGTGACCCAGCATCTTGAGGAGGCAGCTGCAGGAGCTTTCCTTGTATTAAATCTCATGGTTTTTCACCAAAGACAATCTTCCTTAAACCTACACCCTTGGGATGCAAAAGGGCCAAGAGATGAAAAGCCTCTCCACATGATCCAGCACCAACTCAGCCCCCTCTCCCCACCTGTGTCCCCAAGACCAGTGTATCCCCACAACGGCTGTGCCCTGAGCCCCATCACCCCCAGCCCCTGCCGGGGTGTCCCTCCCAGCTCCCCGATGTTGGGGCAGGCTTTGCTGAGAGATGTGACCTGACTGGCTGCATGTGTATCCCCAGCTCTCCTCCTTACCCAGAATCCCACCTGAATTTCTTGGACCTCTTTGTTTCCACGGCCGTGGGCACTGGTGGGAGTTTGACTCAAGGACCTGGCACCAAGGGGAGGTGCAGTCCCGGTGCCTGCTGAGGGATGCCTTGGTGGGATTGTCACTCTGTCAAGTCCTCCTCTGCTTACCCTGGTCAGTGCATACTGTACAGAGTTAATTTGTTAATTAGTGTCTTTCTGCTGCTGAGCCACCTGCTTTCTGCTGTCAGAGTCTGCTGTGCCCTTCATCCACCTTTGCTGCTCAGTCAGTTTCCACCTCCTGAAATGAAGAAGCCACCTTGGCTACTAATGATGGGGTGCAGCAGTACTGTGCCACAGCCTGGGCTTGCCCTGGTCCTGTGGGGTCCTCCCCTCCCGACCCCCTTTCTCCTCCTCCTCTTCTTCTTCTTCATCTTTGCCTTCTTCTTCTATTTCTTCTTCTTCCTCTGCTCCTTCCCCTCTATCTCTCCACCACCTCCATATCTCATCTCCTCCATTCCCCTCTCCCCCTATCCCCTCTGTCCTTCTGTCCCTTCCCTTTTTTTGGTTGCAGGCATTGCACAGCACATGGGAGATGCAGGGAAAGATGGCAGTCCCTCCCAAAGCTGTGACAAAGATTCCTGCAGGATGCCTTAATGAGCACGTTGGCCAGCTCAGGTCTCACTTTCTTGCAGCCTCCAAAAACACATGGATATAAGAAAATCTATATTCCCAAGTTGTGGGAAACAAAAGCCCAGCCTTTGCCAAATTCTTCATCAAGAAGGATTGAACTGGGTGCAAACATGATATAAATCCCAGCAGAGCCAAATAAAGGTCTGAGCACCCCTGCATCCCTGCAGCTCCCAGCATGGGTGGGCTCTCCATCAGCTGGCCAGGATTTTCTTGCTATTCCAAGATTTCATAGGAAATTAATGAGGAGGCCAAATTCTCCTCCAGCTCTTGGAGGAGGCCAGGGCGGGCGGCGCCTGGGCCCGCTGAGCTGGCAGATGTTGTTTAACATTCCCGGCAGTAATTAATAGATGGTTTCATCACTCTTGTACAATTCAAGCATGTCGTCCTGCTTCTCTCCAAATACAGAGCAGAAATATTTGTTAAACGTGGCTGGTGTTTTTGCCTCATCATTAGTGCTCGAGCAGCTCCAGCCGCTCCAGGATTTATCACTGTGCCAAAATTTCTTTTGGCCTCATGATACCGCCACCATCCCTCCCTCCACTGCTGGCCCCTCCTGTCAAGAAGCTCCCTTTATCACTTTCCCTCTGATTGATGTCCTCCTGGTTGCACCCTCTCCTTTACATCATGATTATGGATTCCTCCCTTTTCCATTCATTACACTGCAGGAGGATGGGCTTTGGGCAAACCATCTCCCTGACCGGGGCACCCTGTGGAATTCAACACAGAAAGGGTCTGCAGGGATCACTCCCACTACCCAGCACCCATGGTGGGATGCAGGGGAAGGGTTCCCCTGGGGGTGCTTCACACCACAGTGTCCAGGTGGGCTGGTGAGGCCACCCCAAGCAATGACATATGTGGGGACACAGCCTGGGCTGGGCACAGCACAGCACGATGACATCAAGCATTGGCTTGGGAACAGGGCAGAGCTGCCTTGAGGGAAGTGGTAGCCCATTAGCCAGCATTGCTGGCACCCCAGGGAATCACTGCAGATACAAAGTAATCGGAACCTCCCAGCTCATCATTAGTTATTAATAGTATGTATTAGTTATTAGCTATTAGTTATTAATAGGAACCTGCCAGTTTGCCAACAGTTCACTCCCAAACAAAAGCAAGCAGATTCCCCCCAGGAGTGCCCTGCTCATGGCAGTGGCATGGCACAGTGTCAGTCCCCATGCCCAGAGTGGGGACATTGTGGGGACACAGGGAACAGGCACTCAGCAGGGCCCCAGTGGCCAACCTGATAGGGGAAAGCAGCGCCCGGGGAGGGAAGGGGATGCTCCCACTGCGTGCCTGGCTGAGCCGAGGCTGCCTGGAGGCGCAGGGATCCTATGCAGCCCGGCATCTCCAGGGCACAGCCAACCCCTGGCTCTCACCCCTTCCCACAGCCCCATGGGGCTCAGTGACCAGCCCCAGCAATGCTGGCCCTAGCACACCCAGCCCCGTGCCCCAAGCCGTGGGCCGCAGGAGCCGGTTCCTGTGGGCCCCCTCCCCAGCACAGCCCACTGCAGCCCGGTCACCATGTTAAGCCATCTCTTAACTAATCAGGCTGATTGTAATGTGTTTTTAGGGCATTAAAATTCAATTGTGGAATTCTCCGCTGGCTGGGCTCGCAATGAATACAGAAGTTTGCCTAATTAGAGCTGACACGCAGCCGACGGGAGAACCAGAAAAACAGCCCCGCCAGGGCTGCCCACCTCGGGCCCCTCGCCTGGCCCCAGCATCCCCATCTCTGCCGCTGTGGGGACCTGCACCGACCACCCTCGCTGTGGGCACCCAGCCCCTGCCCTGGGCACAGGGAGGGCAGCGCTGCCTGGCCCTGGTATCCTTGGGGACAGCCTCATCCGTGCGCCTGTGCCAAACCCCTGTTCGGGCACCAGGCAAGAGCAGAAGAGATGTTTCCTTATCGGCAGCATCAGGTCTTCGTTGTCATTACCACGGCAATTATCATCTCATTTGGAGTCTTTAGCTGCCATAATCTGTCTCTTGCACTGATTTATTCCGCAGGTCTCTTCCCCAGACGTGCAGGAGGGAAAGAGTCATCAATAAGAAGTCAACGAGCTCCTCTCCCGGGAAAGCTTCTTCCCATCCGGAGCTGAACAGAGGTGCCCGGCGGCTCGGCTGTCCTCCCAGAGCAAAGCAGGGTTGTCCACACACAGCATACAGCCGGGACAGAACCGAAACCTGTCACTTCGCAGCACCGTTAGGGAGCCGGTTCCCCCCAACCTGGTGCGTGTTTATTATTTCAGCTGCTGTTGGCACCAGCACACACGGGGCTGAACTGACCATGCACACACAGGTGGGCTGGGAAGCAGAGGAAGGTGTTTACTCTTCAGGGATGGACAGTCACCCAGGGGCCACTGCGTGCAGTCTCCAGAGCTCCCCGGGCGGGGTTATCGCTCCTGCCTGGCTCTGGCGCGGCTGTGCCAGCACAGTCCTGCTCCCCCCTCCTGCTCCTCCGCCCACCCCTCGTCCCTGCCAGGAGGGAGCCGTGCTGGTCGGGCGCAGGGCAGGCTGGGGCTCTGCTCTGGGGCTCCAAGCTGGTACATCCCTTGGGAAGGGTCCTGCAGTGACAGGTGATGCAATGGGAGCCATCTGCTCACACTGGCTGGCCCCTCTGCCCAGCCCTCCCTGGGCATTATTCTGGGGCAGGAGAGTGGTCTACTGACTACTGTGAGCAATTGCCCAGCTCTCCCCATGCACAGGGGACCCCAGGCACAGGGACTGGTGGCAGCAGTCACCCTGGCTGAGCGCATGGAGCCGGGTGTCATCCCTGCAGTGCCCGCAGGAGAGATTCTGTGCCTCCACAGCCCATGGTGCCCATCCCTGCTCCCACACACAACCTTCGTTTGTAGCAGGGTGTCTGAGGCAAGTGTGGGGTCAGCAGAGCAAGGGGAAGCGACGGGGTTTGGGCACAGGCAGGAAGTCACTGCCCGAGTCCCCACAGCACAGCTGAGCCCAGCAGTGGGGCACAGTGAATTGGGGCAGGCAGCGTGGCAGTGATGCCATCGTTCCTTGCAGCTCCGTCCCCAGTTCAGTGACTCGGCTCCCATCCCACCGTTGCACCCACCACAGCTCAACCTGCCTAATGGAATCCACTTACATGCAAAATCCCCAGAAAAAAGTGGTAATTAATGAAGTCCCTTTCATTACCATTATGCAAATGCGATTAATTTCAGCTGTTATGAATATGCAAATATTACAATTATGCTCTAATTGCCAATGTGTGTAAGGGAGTGGGCAGAATATCAAGTCTCAGACCAAGGCCCAGGAGCTTTGAGGTGCAGAGTCACTCCAGGACGTTTCAGGCAGGAGGGGGAAGCCCAACTAGAGGGGCTCTACCTCCTCCTGTGGGCTCAGCAGAAGTGTGTGTGAGGGCACAGGCAGCAGGGACATACGTCAGCCACCATCTGCCTGTGTCATGGATCCTGCACGGGCTCCTTCTACCCACCCCCCAGTGCTCCACGAGAGGCTCCGCACTGCATCATGACCCCTAACCTCTCTGCCAGGTAAGCCTGTCCCCAACGGCACTGTCCCTCCACTTCCACTCCTCTTCAGACTCGCGTGACATTCACTGGGCTGCAGGGAGGAGAAGGAAGAGGAGGAGGAAGGCTACCAGGCAACGTGGTGCTACAGGGCTGGACGCAAATAGCAGGGGGAGGTGGAGACGTGCCCTGACCCTGCTCCCTGCCAGCTGATGCCGGCCCCATGCCCACACACAGTGCCACTGCTCTTAGCAAGCCGCAGCTGTGTGTCACTAGTCCTGCTGCAGTCTCAGGGTGGAGCCACTGTCACCCTTGCTGCAAGGGGATCCTGTCCTCTGAGCCAGCTGGGCTCTCCAGCCTTTCACTCCCCATTTAGCTGGGGGTTTGCCATGTCCCACTGCCTGGGATGCTCTGGGCATGGTGGGGCTGGGCGTGGGGGCAGTCAGCACATCACAGGTGCTCTGGCAGGGCTGCAGCAGGCGGGCTGTGGCGATTCCCTGCATGGGGCCTCGGGGTGTTCTGTTTGGGACTATAGGGATGCCCTGTGTGGGTCTCGCTCCTGCCAGAAGGCAGGCAGCAGCCGGGGGCCGGGCCGTGCAGCCGGCAGCCAGCAGGCTGTGCTCCTGCTCCCCACAGCACTCGGAAATCACGCAGGAAAAGGCCGGAGCGGGGCACCGCGCACCGTCCGCGCCGCCGCCTCTCGCCCCAGCGCTCAGCCTGTCCCGACCTGCGCACGGGGCAGCCCCGAGCCGATCCCAGCTGTGCCTGCAGCTGGCAAAAGCACCTTTCCCAAGGCAGAGCAGCCCACATCTGCCCCAGCACCTCCCAGCCCCGTCCTGCCATCCCTGTCCGTGCCAGCGCCAGACTCACAACGGCCCCGGACTCGCGGGGAGAAGTGGTCCCTGCCCATCCCGGATGAAGGCTGCTGGCCACTGGCCGTGCTCCGTGCAGAGGCTTTGTTGTGCCACAGAGGAGGGGTGTGCTGGCTGGGGAGATCCTCTGTCCCAACAGCTCTCATTCTGTCACCCCGACCACCCACTGCAGCCTTTGGTCTCCTGTCCCCGGTGGTGCAGGCTGCCACGCAGGGAAGGTGGCAGAGAAATGGGGCTGTAAGGACACTGCTCCCCCTGCAAGGACCCTAGTGCCTGCTTCCGACAGCCCCGGCAAGCCCATCCCCACAGCCCAGCGAGGCTGATGGCTCTGCGGCTGGGGAGCCTTTTCTTCATCCACCACCACAAATCTCTTTTCCACAGTGGCAGAGACTGGCTGGAATATACATTTTCCCCCTGTGCCTCCAGTGTGAGGACAAAGCGAGACTCAAGCTAGTTTGAGCACCATGTGCCTTACTGGAGGACCTCTCACACACAGGGAGGAGAAACCAAGCAAGGCAGCAGGTTGCAGGTAGCAGGGTGCCCAGTGCCTGGCAGAGACAGGCAGCCCCCATGCCTACACCCAGCAGCACAGCCTGGGCTTGTCCCCAGCCCCAAATCCCCAAATCCCCCGACCTCTTCCCATGGGGCTCAGCTAGAAAGAGAAGGAGAAGGAGGAGATTGAGAGGCTCCTCAGAGCTGCCTCTTGGTTTCCAAGGCGATGAGACATAATGGCTGTTCATCCCGGCAGGGTCATCCCTCTGCGCTGGAGCTCTGGAAGAAGGGGCTGGGGATCAGCTGCAGCCCCCAGCCCTGGCATTCCAGCTCCCCACCCTGTTGGGATGCGCTGAGCACCCACGGCCTTGTCCCCACCGGGGCCAGCTCTGCTCTGCAGGTCAGCTCTGGCCAGGCAGTGCTCAGGGGCACAGTTTACTTCACACAAGCTGTTCCCTGTCAGTCGCCATCAGTGCTGGGGAGGGAGCCGGATGTTTGATTCCTCCACACAGCTGCCACCGTGTCCTGCAGATGCTGGTGGGGTGCCAGACCTGGGGTGACCCTCAAGGGTTTCAAACCAAGTGTGGGCTACCCACGGGTGCTGTCACCACTGTGTCCAGTGGTCCTCTAGTGATTCGCAGCAGGTGCTTGGTGTTCTGTTCCCTGGGGTATGACAAAGGCACAGTCACAGCCCTGCTCCCTGTGATGCCCCTTGTGTTTTCTCAACTAATTGAATTCAGAGATATTTCTTCCCAGCAGTGCCAATCGATGAACCCCATGTTATCCGCTCCCCCTGCCTCCCCAGCCCGTGGGATGCATATGGGCAAAGGGACAAATTGAATTTGCGGCCATTTTCATTGGGATTTAATTGGGCAGTCTCACCTCGTTGCCTTAATCCCGGGCGCTGACGTGCGCAGCAGAGACGGCAGCTCCCCTTATTTATCACTTTTCAAATATTTGCCTCTTTGCAGTTGTGGGAAATCGATGCTCCTGCCTGTGGCATGCCGGGAGCGACCTGGCCGGGCGGCCGGGCGACTGGGGATCCATCAGCCGCTGCCATCGCTATCGACAGGGCGATTGGGGTTTAAGAGGCACTTTGATAGCAGAACCGGCACACATTAAGTGCTCGTCATCAGGGGATGATCATGACTTATTACTGCTAATTCTCCCCGCGCAGCGGCAGGGCTGCAGGGCTCTTCCTCGCTAATCGCCGCACGGCTCCGTGCCGGGGCGCCGGCGGGAGGTTCCCACCGCGCTCCCCGGGAACAGGGTGCTGTGTTACCCCCTGTGCTCCCGGTTTGGCCCTCGATGCCTTTGGGGGTCCTTGTCCCCAGGGCACAGGGTGTTGCTGGGGGGCTGGGGGTTTTCTCTGGCCCCTCACTACATATCCAACCTGAGGGAGGCTGAGTCCCTGCCAAGCTCCTGCCAGCCCGGATGGGATGGTGGAGAGACTGCAAAGCTCTGGTGCAGCCACAGCCATGGGTGCCTTTGGAGGGGACAGAGGCCCACCCTGTCCCCCTCACCTCTCGCTGAGCATTCCCAGGCCCCAGTGCTGGCTGCAGTTCCTCTATTGTGCACCATTGCTCCCCTCAAGCCATCAGCATCCTAGTCACTGGGGGTCTCAGCTGGACAGGAAACAGGACCAATATCTGTCTTGAGAATGGCACCACTGCCAAGAAATCCTGTACAGCTGATGTGTAGCCCAGGGATGGGGGATAGCTGGGCTGTATGGTGTCCACGTTTCCTGCAGTCTGGAGTGGGGGGAGGAAACTCTGCCTGAACTCATTCTAGGTAGCCCTCAGTGCTCCTGGTCACTGTCATGATAGCTTGGTTCTGGTCCCATGTTCACCTCCCTGGATCCCTCCTCCTCAGGGTGCTCCAGGATCCCTGTGAAAACCTGGGCAGCCTCCAGTTCCCTGGCGGAGCTACTGCAGGGCAGCCACTGAGCCCTTCGCCAACAGGGGCTCTTGCTGCGAAACCAGCCAGATTAGTGTCATCCAGCCCTGTCACTTGGAAAGTGTCCAGTAATGAGCAGCCAGAGAGAGAGGGATCCTCAGTGGCAGCAAACAGACACTGCTGTCACCATGCTGTTCCTCTGGCACACCAGGGCTACCAGCTCTGTGCTGGGGGTGGGACCATAGAGGCACTTCCCAATGGACCCATGCAAGGGATGGGAGCAGCAAGTGGTCCTGTCCTGTGCCCTCTGGGTGGGGAAGGGGGTCCCAGACTCCCTACAGCAGCACTGAGACAGGTGAGGGATGCTCCTGGGTTGTACAGAGGTCCCCCAGCCATGGTGCAGAGGACAAAGATCTTGGCAGCTGGATGCCAGAGCCTTGCTGGCATGGGGTGGGCACATCCTGAAGGAAGGGCATGTGAAATTGGGTATGGCTTCATGCCTGGCTGCTCCAATCTTGATGGAATCCATCCATCCATCCATCCATCCATCCATCCATCCATCCATCCATCCATCCATCCTTTCATCCATCCATTCCTCCCTACCTTTCTTCCTCCCTTGGTTCTCTCTCTTCAGCCTGGCTTGAGCTCATGTCCTGGACTGTCCATCTTGGGGTCACACTGGGGCTGGCTGCTCTGGCACTGAAGACCCTGCTTCTAATTTCCAGCCCAAATTCTTCCATGAGCAGTTCAAACCCATCATTCCTACGCCAGTGCTGTGCTCCAGCCTGGCAGTGCTGTGGCCTCCTACATGCTCATCCTCACATGTGCTCAGAGGGAGAGAGCCCATGCCCTCCAAGTCCCGGAGGTCTCCATGGGGACACCCTCAGGTGGAC
This sequence comes from Callaeas wilsoni, assembly GCA_013398955.1. Taxonomy (NCBI): domain Eukaryota; kingdom Metazoa; phylum Chordata; class Aves; order Passeriformes; family Callaeidae; genus Callaeas; species Callaeas wilsoni. Next base: position 70,304 of record VWPU01008949.1, read on the forward strand.
AGTTGGATGCTTGCAGCGGGCCTGAGCCCAGTTCCCCTCCTCAGCTCCTTGCCCTGTGCCCTTGCCCTGCATCCCCAGGTCGTGTGCCCTGCTGCCTGCCCTGGTGGTTTGAGGTGTGCGTACTCTGTTCCCGGAGCCACCCCTGGTGTGACAGATTTCACCCACTTGTCCTCATTGCAGTGGGGGCTCCCTGCCCTCAGCCCCACAGGTAGCCTTTAACAAGGGACCTAATGAAACAAAGGGGTCAAACCAGGCCCATGGGGCTGGTGACATGCTGCTGACCGTCAGCTTGCATGGCCTCAGTGCCACTGCCACCAGTGACTCCAGCAGGCTTCCCCAGGGCTGTGCTGCTCATCCTGGCGTGAGGAGCAGGTACCATCCCAGGATGCTCCAGAAAGGGCACAGAGGCCAGATTCCCTCCCTGCCACGGCCGTGTAGGAACCTCTTTCTGGAGATGAAAGGTTCAGCAGAGGCTGAGCTGGGGTCTGGGGCTTTGGAGGATGGGAATTGGTTTCCCTGTTAAGAGCTGGGTTTGGCTTTTTTAGCAGCCTGTTTATGGGAACGGAACCGCCCCAGCGTGAATTATTCATGGCTCTTCGCAAGCTCATTCTCAAAATATCAATTTCTCCCAGTCATGTCAAGCAGCACTTAAGCCTAAAAGCCTTGTTAAAATGAACCACTGGCCCAGTGAGCCGGGGAGGGGATGGAAGCAACCAGGAGCAGAGCTCTGCAGGGGGATCCTGCCCTTGGCCCCTGCACCCACCTCACAGGTCCTGGAGCCACGGGTCAGGAATTGCAGGAGGGGACCTGGCATGGGGCGGAGGGTTGGCATGGGGCGGGCAGGCATCACCCCGGAGGGGAGCAAGGAAGGTGACTGCAGTGCCTGGGGACACTCCCTCAGGCTCTCTCCTGGACAAGCTGCTCTTCTCAGGCAAAGGGGATGTGCAGATCTCCCTGCTCTGGGCATCACGGCAGCATTTATGGAGCCACATGAGGAATTAATCAGGTGGAGGAACAGGGACAAGTGCAGGCATTAGCAGAGGGAGCTGCTGCAGCACAAACCAAGACAGCTGTGGCCGCAGATGCCACAGACATGCTCTCCTCCTGCGGGGCTGCAGCTGGGACATTGGGTCCCCCATGCATTTGCACAGAGCCCTGTTCAGGAAGTCACCTTCCCTGGCTGGGGACCATCAATGCCAAACCCTCTGCTCGCCTGCTGGCACAGGGAGGAGGGCAGGGCAGGCAGGCTGAGGGCATCTCCAGCTACCCCAGCAGGGCAGCCCTGAGTGGCAGCAGGGACCTTGCAGGCAACAGCTGGGCTGGAGCAGCACTGTTGGTAATTACTAATTAAAATGCAGATGATCCCCAAACTGTAACTTTTAGTTTCTCTAGCAACTGCTAAATCGAAAGCAATGAGGCAGGGAAACACCAAGTGATGCTGTGGGTGCCACCGTGCCAGTGCTGATGTCAGTGTAGGAAGGGGATCCTGGTCCTGCCCTGGCACACCCCAACCACACCCCACAGTCTCGTGTGGCATTTCCAGCCTCGCTCCTGGGGACAGAGTTGGTGGGTGCCCCAAACTGGACAGGGGGCTGAGCCCACGGGGGCCAGAAGGCAGCATCCTGCCCTCCTCCTGCTTCATACAATGCAGTTTCCTGCAGTCCATGGGCACAAGGGGCTCAGCCCCCAGCAAGGCTGGATTTATTCCTTGTCACCTGCTCCAAGCCCACCACCTGCTGCAGGTTTCCTCAGCCCCACTAGCCCCCAGCTGGCCTGTGCATCCTGCCCTTGCCCTGTGTTCACAGCAGTGTCAGGTGAGTGGAGAGCCCATGGCCAGACTGGATGTCCCAAAGCAGGGGTGGGGGCTGGTTTTCCACAGAATCAACTGCTCACAGGAAGGCAAAAAACCCAAACAAGTAGACAACTCAGAGGTTAATATGCCCTGCCCACAGAGTTGTGTCGAAGTGTGTTTCAAGAAGGAGGACACTTCATTTCTCCTTAAACCTATATCTAAGCACATCACCTCATGTTGCAGCTTGCTCTGCTGTGCTTTTCCTGGCACCTCAGGCTGTGATGCTGCAGCAAACCATCTTCTTCCTCACTATCATTTCTCAAATCTTCTGCACACCAGGGAAGTTTTTGCAACCTCACATTACCTGTTGCTGCAAACAGCAAATCCTTTTAGTCCCCAGGGCTTCTCCTTGGCATAGCCTTTCTCTGATGTTTCCCCATTAACAAGACCAGGTAGGGAATCTGTCCATGAGCAGATTTTTAATCCATCTACTCTGTCCTCTTAATTCCTCATAAAACAAGTTTTTAATCAAAATGTCACGTGGCAATAAGTGAAATGCTGAAGAGAAATCCATGGTGCTCTGTTGGTGGAGCTGGCTGTGCCTGCCAGGCTCTGCTCCTGCCCAAAGACGCAGTGGGTCTGTTGTACAGAGCTGGTGGGGGACATGTAGTGGGTTCCCTCCTGGCTGTTTGACATGACTGCAGATGAACCCTCCACTTTTTCACGGAGTTCAGCATCTCCCCACCCGGTCTTTGCTTTTTGCACCATCCCTTTTTCTTTGCCATCCTTGTCCAGGGGAAAGTGGCTCTGCCTCCAGCACTGGGTTTGGGCTGTGCTCCAGGTTTGGGGCATGGCTCTGTTTTCCCCTCTTTTGTCTAAATTAATGTCTGGAGGACTCGTCAACAAGACCCCTCTGCAATGGGGTGATCTACTTGCACCCACAGACCTGCCCCTGCTGCACCTGCAGTTCTTGCCACATTCCCTCCTGCTGCGGGGCTGTGGGTCACCTGCCCACTGGCATTATCAGCACCAAAGTGAGTGCCAGAGGGGCTGCACAGGTGCCCTGGGTGGGAGGATGTCAGCATGTGACAGTGTGATCATTTCCATGGCAACTGTGTATGACAGCACAAGCACCGCTTGCTGCTCCACGGTGTTGGTGCCGGTGCCTGGAGCTCGGGTGGCCCATCGGTGTGTTCGTCCTGGAGGGAGCAGCACGGCACGGGCACCTTCTGCCAGTGCAAAAGGCTGCCATGAGCCTGAGATCCACCTGAGCAAACCCACAGCTGGTCCCTGACCACCTCTGTGAATGTGGGGCAGAGCTGTGCCCACAGCTGGCTCAGTGGAGGCCTGGGGGAGCCAGGGATCCCCTTGCCCAGGTCCCTTTGCTCTGCAGTGAGAGCAGAAGCCACTCAGCAGCACGACAACACAGTGGGTGCCACAGCTCTGCCACCAGCATGAACCCCCCTCCCTGGAAGGCGTAGAAGAAGCCAGCATCCCCGTGTGCCTGCACCCTTTCCCAAATGAAGGCACAGACATGCAGACACTGAGCGCAGCACCCCCGTTCCGAGCAGAGCCAGGAGCCAGCTCTAAGCCCTGGTCCATGGGGGCTTGGCAGCTCCCACTCCCTCTGCTCCTGTGATTGTGCAGCCCACGCTGTGCCCAGGGTGAGCATCCACAGGCCACGGGCTGGAGCTGAGCGTGGCAGGGGCTCCATGGCCAGCTGGGAACACGACAGGTAGGGAGGGACAGAGGGCAGGTGACCAGCACGTGAGCGCTCAGCCTTGCTCCCGTCCCCAGCATGCCTGTTGCTCAGAGAGACCTGCCAGGGAGAATGGAGTGGGCACTTAATCTCCCCCTGTAAGTTTAATTAATGGGCTGCAGCACTCATTCTGTGCTGCTGCCTTAATTGGTACAAGCTGCAAACGCTGTGGAGCCTGGAAAAAAACATTTGGAAATGAAAAATATATTAAGCAGGAAACAGATCAATGGTTCTTAATGAAGCTGATTTGGGGGCTGCCTGTCGTCGAGGGGCCAGGGTCTGGGAGACACAGCTGCTGCCCAGGCTCCATGGCCCAGGCACCTGCCCTCCTTAGTGAAAGGGGCAGCCCTCGGGACTGGAGCATCAGCCCCACTCCTGTCTGCAGGAGAGTCGTCTGGGGCTGTACCTGGTTTGTGTGGGGGGCTGGGGGGCTATAGGGCTCCTCCCCTTCATTTTTGGGGGCAGCTTGAAATCTCCTTGCAACAGCTGGAAAAGCCAGCCCTGCTCAGCTGGAGCCCCCTTCCACCCCTGCCCAGCTGGAGGGGTACCCCAAGCACAGCCGAAACATCACCTCTGCACATCTTCAGCCCCTGGAACAGCTGTAAAGACCATCCAGGGAACAGCTGGAAGGGTAATCTCAGCACAGCTGGCCCATGTGGGGCTGCCCCAAGAGCACACCCACTCCCAACAGCCCGGAGTGGGGTTGCTGAGGGCTGTGGGCAGAGCTGGCCGTGTTTCACTGTGGTGATTTAATGGGAATTTCTCCCTTTGCACAGGCCAGGGATATGGCTGGGCTGATCTCCATGAGGGGGCCAGGGGTGCAGAACTGTGCCGAGGGCTGTAATTGCCTCAGCTGTGCACAGAACATTAGCTGTGCTTCCCAGATATTTACACAGGGGAAAACAAAGTCATAACTCACCAAATAAATAATCTCACAGGCGCGGCACTCAGGGAGCAGGTGCCCCCTTGCACTCGTGCAGCTGGCCCAGCACAGAGCATCCTCCACCATCCCTTGGGGGCTGGCAGGACCCCTCAGACCACACACTGAGGGGCAGAGAGGGTGCCCCGTGAGCTGGGGGGTGTCATGGGTACTGGGATGCAGCAGTGCAATCCTCCCCACTGAGGGCAGAGGGGTGAGACACCAAGGACTGGCTGTAGACTCCCATATGTCCCAGCTCTTGTGCAGATTAGGATAGCTCCTGGAACCTCCAAAGCCATGGGGCCAGGGGAGCCCTGCAGGTATCCCACATGCCAGTGTACACCCCAAGAGCATCCATTGCCCAGAGTCTGGGCCCAGGAGACCTATAAATCCCCCTGAGCCCTGAGTGGGAGCAGAATGCCACATGGGAAACGAGGAACTCGGAACTGGCCCGTTTCACACAATACATTTCATTTAATATTTGGCATTTCACTTCATTTACTTGACAGCCAGCTAACAAATTAGCACGGCATGGTATCAATAGCTCCAGACTGTGTGGATTAAAATCTGTTTAACCAATAGATCCGAAGAATAAAATACTGAATGAGAGCAGTGTGGCTGGAAGGGCTGGGACTCCACTGGGGCTTCAGCACAGCTGGGAGAAAAGCAAACTGTGTTCTGACATCCAAGGGGGCTCGGCCACCCGGTGACCAAGTGGGAGGACCCTTTAGCTCCCAGTGCTGGCAGGAGCAAGGAGAACCCCAGCATAGCTTGGTCCAGCTGTGAGCAGGGAGCTGCGGGGATGGGCAGCCCCTCCCTGCCCCTTGGCTGCCCGGCTCATTTGGCAATAGGCTGGGGTCTGCAGGGACCACTTTGATTTCCTGATGCTAAATCCCAGCCCCACTAATGTGATTGCTAACAGCATGTGGCCCCTAATAGGGAAAGTACCCTGCAGCCTGCCTGCCTGCCTGGTACAAATTGCAAATCTTGTTACAGGGTTGTGTCCAGATTTTTAACGCGATAATCGCTCCCCTGCTCAATTATGTCTCTGGCTCAGTGTCCTGATGGTCCCCAAGAAAGGGTTAAGCAGCTGCACTCTGGTGTGCTCAGGGGGCAGAGATGGGGAGGACAGGAGTTGTTTATGGGAACCCCATCATGATGCCCCAGGGTCCCCAGAGCTGCCCTTTGGTGGCAGCAGCCCCACAGGGTTCCCAGTGATTCCTGGCTGGGGAATGCTGGCTATGCTGCCTCACACGTGGCCCCTGCCCCATGGGTCTGGCTCCTAATCCCAGGGCTGGTGCTAATCCCAGGGCTGGGCAGTAGCAGATGAAGCCCAGTCCTGCATTAGTTTCTCTCCCACCTGCCTCAGGCATGGCCACACTGCTCCCAGCCAGCCACACATAGGCTGCTCCTCATAGTGTCTAGTTAGAAAAAGAGAGAAAAAAAATGGATAAATAATTTAAAACATGAAATCCTTGGCACCTCTTTAATGCTTTGCACTTTCAAGGCCCGGTGTGCCCATTAATTAATGAATAACATCAAACGCGCTCTCACTTCGCATCTCACCTGGTCTTGCTGTCCCCAACCCTTCCCAGGTCCCCTGGCATGTCACCTCTTCCCAGCTTGGGGCTCTGTGGTGGAAGCCCTGGCCTGGACAGACAGCCCCAGAGCAGCATTGAGGTGCCCACAGGCTTCCCATGACATCCCCTGCCATGGGGTCTGTCCCTTGCTGCTCCCGTCGTCACTGGGATTACTGGTGGGCGCTGTAGTGGAGGGATGGTGAGACTGTCACATTTCAGCTGACATTACATATTCATTACTCAGTATCTTTTGCAAGCTTTTGAGCGTGTTATGGAATTGAGACCACGTAAGTACAGGGATCATTTTCCTTCTCCCACCTCCAGAACGCAGTCACCCCGCAACAGGGTGTAATAGCTGTTTAGCAACATGCAGGGATGTTACTCAGCAGGGGGAGAAGGATCCCACGTCCCTGAACGGTGATGGATGCGTAAGTGTAAATTACTCTATCTGAGTATTTAACTGCAAAAGTGGTGAGCTGGGGCATGGGGGTCGTGCTCAGCCCCCACTGTGGTACACGCTGCTCTCAGCTCCGCTGCTCCTCCCCAGCCCTCCCGCCTCGGGAGCCACCCCTGCTCCCAAGGGATGCACAGCCACCTCACCAGCCAGCCCTGCTCCTGGTGTCACAGCCCGCACGGGGTGCTGGGTGTCCCTGGCCCCGTTGCAGGCAGGGCAGCAGGAACAGGCAGAGCTGCTGCCCACGGGCAGCTCTGGGTGTGTGCCCGCTGCCTGCAGTGTCACAGGAGAAATGGGGTTTAGTCCAAACAAAGAGGTGTTTTCAGAAGGCTGAAATTAATAACGCAAACCCTAATTTAAAATTATATTAGGCTATCAATTACTCCCCAAGCATCCAAAAGCTCCGCTGCCAGCATCAAATTGCCAGCTGTGATAAATGGTTTTATTGGAAATTCATAAGGTCTGAATTATTTGCAGATAGGAAATTTTCATAGATTAATTAAAATTTTGTAACAAGCTGAAGTAGTTTGTGGCAATCCCCCTCACAACTGGCCTAGGGCAGGGTTGGGACTCTCATTTCCTCAGCTTGTCCCCAGGGACCACCATGGCAGGGTTGGCTTTGCTGGTGCTGTGGGAGCATTGCAAGGAAAAATCCTATATGTTTGGCAAAGTGGAAGAGACGATTATCAAAACCTGAGTGGTTGGATGATTGCAACATGTTTGGCTTGAGCTAGGACTATCCAGCCTCATTTTTCATATTAGAGTTCTTCTAATACTTCAGTAAAGAGTGAGTAGAGAAAAAACCACTCGACAGTTTATTCAGATTTTCAAAAGGCCTTTAGACAAGATCCAGCACAGGAGGTTACTATAGAAATTAAGTTGTCGTGGAGCGAGAGGCAAAGTATTGCCATGGATCAAAGGCTCACCAAGAGAGAGAAAACAGAGGAGGAATAAACGGGCAGTTGTCATCCCAGCACAGGGCAGCTGCGGGGGCTTGCAGGCTCTGCCACGGCCCTGCATCACTTAAATTATCTGTGGGGCATCTGGGGAGAAGAAGCAGCACTTTGAGAGACACGATGTGGAAGCTGTAGGAGAGTTTGAGGCTGTTGCATGTGGGAGGTGCAGTGTGGGCAGGCAGGTCGTGGCAGCACTCGCTGCAGCACTCGCTGCCTTGCCTGCCCAGCCGTGCTGGTACCTGGGGGATGCCCCGGGCACAGCAGCAGCAGCAGCATCCAGCCTCTCCCAGCTCCTGGGCTGCAAATAGGACACACTCCCAGGGCTGGTAATTTCCTGGGGAGATGGTCGAGGTTCAGTTCAGCGAGCAGGCAGGCTGGCAGTGCCGTGCTGCCAGCAGTGCTGTCTTGTCCCTGGAATCACCCTCTGCCTTGGCAGCGTCCAGAGGGGAGAGGCTCAGCACCCAGAGCTGCTGCCTATGGAGCAGAGCCATAGGCCCCCAGGCTCAGGGCACACCTCTCTCTGCCCGTGGCACGACGGTGACGGGGACACATCCAGGGATGCCATGACCCCCAGCTCCTCCAGTAGACCCTTTTGCATGTGTGGCTCCCAGATGCAAGGAGCAAAGGGGGATTTACACCCTGACAGGCAGAGCCAAGCAACACAAACAAGAAAGAACATGATGGGTGATTCTGAGTCACACACACCCCTAGATAAGGTGTCCAGAGAGGTGCATACAAAGGATGAGAGGTCGGTTGTGCTCCAGGGGCTGCCCAGCCCACCCACCCCATGCAGACAGAAATTCAATACGGCTTTGGCACATGGCTGCCCCATGCCACCTCCTGTCCCCGCAGGCAACCCTGGCAGCCAAGTACTGTGCAGGGTCAGCACTGGCGCCGAGCTCCTGCTTCTCCCTGCTCAAGGAGAACCTGTTCAGCAGGAAAGGGGCCCCACAGTGCCTATGTGCAGATAAGGGAGGGAATGTAAACACCCTCCCAGCTCTGGCATCCCAGCTATCTGAAGTAGCGAATGCCTCCAGAGCAAATTCCTCCCGCTCTGCCTCCTGCATCAACTGTGGGGGCCTCGAGATCTGCAGGGACATATCCACCTCTTGCTGCCCTGAAGCCCCCCATTTTCATTCACCCCACACACCTGTTTGCCCCCTTCACCTCTACCTGACACTTCCCTGGCTCCCTGGGAGCTTCCCAGACCACCCCACACCGTCACCCCATCCCTCGAGGAGGATGAAGGGTGGTAGTAGCACCCTCCTGCTCTGGCAGCCTCAGTCTCCTGCTCAGACTGGTTTTGCCAGATGAAATATCTCTGCCATTCGACTCTGCCAGCAGTCAAAGAGCATTTCGCACCGATTTCAGCATTTCTCACCAATTTTGGCAGCTGGAGAACAACCATGCTGAGGTAACAGAGGCCTTGGAAGAGGCTTGGGGTGTTTCAGGGCATCCCAGTATGGGGCACTCAGCATCGCTTCTTGGTGCTTTGGCTGATATCAGACCATAAAACTCTCCTCCCCCCTCTGAGATTAGTAAATGCACCTGCTGTTTGGTCCCTTTCTGCATTTTGTGGGCTGAAGGGGCCGCCCTGCTGTGACCCTGGGGGATGCTGCAGGGTGTTGGGAGGAGCCACTGGTCCCCACTGCTTCCCTTCTCACCTGTCTGTGGGCTTGGTGCCCCTCCTGTCCCCCTCAGCATCAGCTGCAGCTGCTCAAGCTGCTGCCTTGCGATCATGTGTTGCTCGGCAGGGATGGATGCCGGCAGCAGGTTGCAAACTGGCAGCACTGGGAGAAGGAAAATGCACCTGGGGACATGAGTGGCAGAGCCCCCGGGAAGCAGAGAGGAGAGGGCACTTGAAGGGATGTGGGGCCACAGAAGCCAGGAGTGCTCGAGCTCGCATCACAGCATCCGAGAATGCTGCATCTGCAGTGAGAGACTCCCAGAGAACCTGTTGATATGGCAACCCTGCACGGGAGAGTGCCCGTCCCGCCTGCCTCTGCATCCCCTCCCTGTCCCCTCCGCACCCAGCATCCCCCAGATCCCTGCAGTGTCCCCAGCCAGCATGGTCTCTGGGGGCCACACCGGGGCCACAAAACTCATAGTTGAGGGGGTGAAATACAGTTAGATGAAGCAAAATGCTGCACACAGTGGGAAAATCATCCCAGCATTCTCAGACAATGCAGGGCTTTCAGTTGCCTTTTGGATAGGAGACCCTGATGTCCCTGTGGGCTCCTCTCTGCAGTGCCAGTGATGGTCACAAAAACCACGAGGAGAAGGATGGATGGATAGTGGAAAAAGAACAGAAACCACTCCAAAAAGGGGTGCTAGTGCAGCAGAGCCATGGGATAAACAGTGCAGCCAGTGGCTACCCTGGCTCAGTGAGGGACTGAGCACCATCCAGGTGGGGTGACAAGCTGTGACTTTTGGTTGAGAAGAAATTCAGTAGCCTGGAAGTCCTCAGTATTCACCGTGTCTCTCAAAACAAGGAGACCACCCACATCAGCTGGCTTGGCCTTTTTAAAATCAGGGAAATACTTTCTCATGACACAGATTTAAACTGCAGACTCATGGGTCTGGTGGGGGCAGAGGGGGATCAGTCCCCACCTCCCTGTCTTGGCCCTTTTTCTGTGTGTGACAGAACTAGCAGTGCCCACTGGCTTCACCCAGCCCCATTTGGCTGCTTTCCCATCCACACTCTTCCACATATCCACCACTGGAGCCAGCTGCAGGTCAGCCCTTTTCCCAGGGCTATGTGATATGGGCACTGTTGGGCAGAGCCCCTTCCATCCCCCCAGTTGTCTTTGGAAATGTGAGAGTTTTCCTGTCTGTGAAACGTCACTGCACAGGGAAAATCTCCCCTGTCCTGCACTGCCAATGTTTGGGGGTTCTGGGGAGGTGCGAGCATCCCCATGGCATCCACCACTGGCATTTGGGAACATCCACAAGGTGTCAAAAAAGCAGGAGACGAATACTGCTGGGCACATCAGACAGCAGCAGCCAACACTGATGCTGGAGGGGTCTGGGTGCTCAAGTACAGGGGGACCCCCAGCTCTCAGGTCTGCCTTTGGAAAAAGTGGGAGTCACTGGTGACTGCAGATTCTAGTTCTTTAAAATCAAATGGTACTTAAAATTAAATCTCTTCACTGGTAACTGAAATTTGATGAATGAAAGGCATTTCTCCACATTTCCAAGTGATTTTTTGGTGGCAGCTCTGCTGCTGACCTCCTTTCCCTCACCGTGTGTCAGCCCCAAACATGATGATGGCCAAGCTGCCTTCAGAGATGCACAGGGCACCCTCACTGTGACCCCTGGGAAAGGTGAGCACAGACAGTAAGCAATGAATTGCCATGAGACATAATTAAACCAGACAAGGAGCAATTCCTCACTGCAAAGCTGCGGTGGGCTGCTTCAGAGTGTGATTCAGATCCACTTCAAGAGCTGCTGAGCCTTTAATCCCACCTGCTAATCCCCTACCTGAACCTTTACCTTCATTTTCCAGGGACTTTGGTGCCTTATCACAGCAGGGTGGTCTCTTCAGACGGACGCCCTGAAGTTTGGTGCCTCCAGCAGTCCTTTTTGTAAGGGCCAGAGCTGGTGTTGACACCATTGCAGATGTTTCTCTCTGGCGTGCGGGGACAGGGCTGTGTGCCCAAGTTCCAGCACAGCCCCCCAGCACCTGCAGTGATGCTTGAGCTGTGGGCAATGGCCTTCCCTGCCCATGGGCTTGTTTTCTGCCTCCCCATGACCTGCTGTGCCCAATGTTGCACCCAGCCTCAGACATGTTCTGGCTCACTCAAGGAGTCACACGGATGTGTTCCCCAGGTGTGGGTCTGCAAAGCCAGTACGTGCAGCTGGTGCTGATGCAGCACATCATAGCCCTGGCATAGGGACCACTGGCCCATACCAGAGGGCTTCTCCTAGCAGGAAAAACATATTTTGGATGAAAGGTAGGATGGCTCCTTGCCAGAAAGCCCAGCAGTATGGTTGGTTGGTGGATCCCAGCTTTGCCCTTGACCTCCTGCAGGCACTGGGGGCTGTAGAGAAGGTGGCCTCTCAAGAGCCATCCCGGGGTGAAGCTGTGACCCCGCGCAGCGCCTGCAGGCAGGACTCGGGGTGCGGCATGCCGGCGGCAGGGGCTCTGGCACAGCCCTTGGGAGGGGATGGCACCACAGGGATGACCTTCAGGAGCAGCGGCAGGATCAGCTGGCAGCCCTGCCGTGGGAGGCAGAGAGAGGAGGCCATTAGGAGTGTCAGATGTCTGCGATGCCATTACACACGGGACGCCTGTCTCTGCACCTGCTTAATTATTAACGGAGTCCGTGTTGCTGCTGGGGAGGCGCAGCCAGGATAGCCCGGCCCCGCCACCCTGTGCAGTGACTGCTGCCAGAAGTCATTCTCCAGCCCAAGCACAGCCTTTCCTGCAGCACCCCCACCGACTGTGACATAGCAGCAAGGCAGCCCTTGGAGCAGGGAATCCCACATCCCACAGAATAGCTGTGCCACCAGCCAGGGACAACACACGTTCACAATAACGCCTCCCTTTTCTCCCCTGCAGACTTGTGCCTTTTTTCTCTTCTTCTCTCCTCCTGGCTTTGCCATATGCAATAAAGAGTAAATAAAGAACACTGATGTAAAAAAAAAAAAAAAAAAAAAAAAAAAAAAGCGGATCAAGGGAAAGGCTGGGAATCCTTTCCCTGCGATCTCACTCACACCAGCCCCAGGAATCTGGTGTTCCCTGAATGTGTGGTTTACAGGGCTGAGGGACTGCCTGCTCTAAGCCCTTGATGCTGCAGCCAGGAAGAACCGGAGAGAGCCAGGAAAGCACCATCAAGCCCATGTGACAGCATGGGGATGCCACTCAGGCCAGATGGGAACTAGAGGAGAGGGGTGACTTGGAGAGGCACAAGAGGTGACCTCCACTCTAAGACGCACATCCAAAACTCTGTTTGCATGTTTGTTTTCCTCTAACAAGTCTCATACAAGCCCCAGTTTGGCTTTCAGCTGCTGTTTGAGTGGCTGGTGGGAAAAGAATAAAAGATTTCGGAATTTCAATAAAAGCCCCTTTATCTCATCCCTCTCCATCAAGGCTGCTCCACATTCTCTGCCTTCCAGGCTCAGTGATTCACATGGTAATGGCCTCTTCAGCCCAGGGTCAGATGGGGAATTTCACTGGAGCCAGACTGCCGGCTTGGCCTTGAGGCAGAGGGCAAGGGCCAGAGGTCTGCCCCAGCACCCTGCCATCAGCGAGGGTCAGCAGGGAACCAGGCTGCTGAGTGCAGGGGAAGACACGGGGAGAGCCCTGGCAGTGGGTTGTGGGGTGCCCCAAGGCCCCCCCAGCACTCCGGGGTGTGTGGAGCGTGTTCATGGCACGAGCCTCCTGGCAGGACCGCTGGAGCTTGGCTCAGAGCGCTGCTTCTTCCTTGCCCGTGCCAGATGGTGGCTGGTGCAGAAAGGCAGAAATGTTTAGTAGATATTTCTGTTCTGTATTTGGAATGAAGCAGGAGGATATATTCATCTCCAGATGATACTGTGGATGGAATATAAATCCTGCCATCTGTAACAATGGGGGATGTGAGGCATGATCTCCTCGAATTCAGCATTTGCAGATCATCCAGACAGCTGATGCTCAAGAGTCTAGAAGGAACTAGCTCAAGCCAATACCACAGCTTAACAGATCTTAGAAAAATGGTCAAATTCCAAAAGACTAGAGAAATGTCAGTGGAGTTCCAGTGCTTAGAAACATTTAAAGGCACAGCCCAGAGACCTGCACGTGAACTGGTTGATTCATGTCTTTTTGTGGGGTCTTTTTTAGGACAGGCTTATAGGTCTGATTGATAAATGCAAGTGTACCATTATAGCAAACCCAAACCGGAATTCCTCACAGCATTTTGCCTGTTACTACATGGCATTTGGAATGCAAAAACCCACGCTACAGAAGGAATTGTCAGAGCACAAACTAAATGGACTAAAACCTATCTCAGATGTCACCATGTGGTGGCTTTTGGGGAGACTTCAGGGGATGGAGGTGTCTTCAGTGAGGTCTGCTGGGGGAATCTGTTCCCATTGCAACAGCATGTGTGTTTTTATCCAATGGTCAACCTGACCATAAAAGAGCTGTGATGGTGAAGTCTGCAGGTGATGCAGTGACTGGTAGGGATGTCAATAACGAGCAGGCCATGTTGCTGCTCTAGTATCTTCTAAATTTCCAGCTGAAACGGCCATAATCCAACTAGATGCATTTTAATATGGGCGTGTGCAAGCGAAGGCAACTGAGAACAAAAATTGCAGCCTTTATCACTAGGATGGGGCTTGGAAAGCCGTGACAGAAGGTGGCTCAGGAATGATTTCAGGTAAGTGACTCCACATGAGCTCTCATTTCAACAGCATGCTGAAAGCATCCAACATCTTCCTTGAATATATAACAGGAGAATATAAAAAAAAAGCAGAGGAGCATCTTGACTCTTCACATTACTGTTGAAATGATTGGTATGGATATTATTGGCAACTTGGGTGTCCAGAACTAAAAAGGTCACCAAAGTTCAGAAAAGGAAAGCCATATATACTATCCAGGCATTGGAAAACAAGCTCTGGTACAAGAGTGGAATGGTACAAACTTCTTAGTTTGCTGGAAAGAAGATTGAGGGGTGCTCCAGCCTCAGCCAGAAATGTTCCTGACAGTTCAGCAGTCTTTGTCTCACAGAGGAGCAACCAGATCTGAAGGCTGAAGCAGCAGTTAGAAAAATTTAGTCTGGAAAGGAAATACAAGATGCAAGCAGGAGGGCAGGAGGTGTTGGATCAGCTACCTAGAAGGCAGCAGTTTTACCAATTTCTCAACCAGTTCATGTGTGTGAGAGAGGTAAATCCAGGTTCTAGGAAGGTTCCATAGCCTTGTTGTGCACAAGCCCTTCTGTACCCAGGGGTGCTTCAGCTGTCCCAGGGACACCAGGACCGCCTGTGCTGGCCTCGACACATTCATGGCCTGCATACCACAGGGGCAGGAGGTGGCCCAGGACTGATTTTGTTCCCCTCTCTCCCTTCTTTCTCAGGATGTTGAGTCCAGCTCAGCAGGGCTGGGCACCTGCTCAGGACACAGGGGTTGGACGCGCTGCAGCGGCGTCAGCCTGTTGTAAGCCGAGCCTTGGGCCCATAGCAGCACTTTTTGTGCATGCCCCTACTCAAGCACCTCTCCAAGCATCCTGCTCCTCTCTGAAAGATAGAAGTGTCTCATTTGGGCAAAAAATGCTGTGGATATAAAGCAATGTCTCTTCCTTAGTGATTTTGGGTTGGTGGTTTTTTTTTTTTAATTACAAAAATATATCTATTTCTTTGAAATAAAAAGTTTGGAAGTTTGGTGTGGTATTTTATTCCCTTGACTCTTCTCCCATCTCTTTCTTGTTAGTTGTTCTTGCTCTGGAGTGCAGCAGAAGGATAGTGGGTGGGGACTGCCTTATGACTTTTCCCTTTCTAGCTGGAACAGGGCCAAACTTCTTCAACTTTGGAAAAGTGACAAGAGAGGGGGGGAAAAAAAAAAGAAATACTAATTCTGGTGATCTGAAATGGCAGAATAAGAAAAACAGGGGTTTGAGGTGGGTTGGATTTTTTCCTAAAGAAGAAAACGAGAGCGGGTAAAGCAAAATCCATAAACACACAGGTGGAGAGAATGTGACAAAAATGAGGGAGGGTGCACAGAGGTGTTAGATTTTGAAAACGGAAACAAGTTAAGGAAAATATTTCATTGGAACCAAGCAAAATGGAAATAAGATTTTTCATGAAGTTGCTTTTCCATCTTTCTCTGTTTGGGCAACAGCTAGAGCCCTGTCAGGGGCACGGTCACATCCCTTCAGGGAACGAGCTCATGTCCTTTGCCAGGGACATCTCCTGGAGACTCCCTGCACCAGGCAGCCCTAAGCAAGGGGAGGGTTCGAGGGGCCTGAAGGAGGTGTCTTCCCCCTTCTCCGTGTGTGGATTTCTGAGCGTGCACAGGCAAGAGAGTGTGGCTGTGATGAGATTTGGAAACTTAGAGAGAGATTTAGGAGGGAATAAGCAAAATATGTCAGAGCTGTCTCTGTATTGAGGCTCGAAACCAAGGGAATAGGCAGGAGGAATGAGAAGTTCTCATGCATGAAGTCAATTGTGATTTGGCTGGCATTGCAGAGGTCCGGGGGGAGGGTATGTGACAGAAATACCAGTGGGACACTGTGCAGAGGAACCACAGGGAGTATCACTGGGCTGCCAACCCCCGCCCGTCCCCCAGCAGGCATGCCTGAGAGGGGGAATTAGCAGAATCCTGGGGAAGACAGCAAAGGCAGCTGCCACCACTGCAGCCGTGGAATCCTTTTACACCAGGATGGAGCCTCAGTGCCCATCACGGCACATGGGAGGCTCTGACGTTGTTTAGAAGAAAAGCTCATTTTTATTCATAATTAATTGCAATGCAGATTAGTGGATGCACATGTGATGGCTTAAACCTTAAAGCTCAAACATAGGATTGTTGAAAACTTAGTGACTCATTAATAACAGACAGACTTGTATGGAGAGGATCATTAAGTAAATGAGTTACAGAAGGCTGTGAGAAACTGCAATAACCTGAACCTCAGCCAGAGGCTTTTCGGGTGAAATTCAGCATGGGCAGCAGGTCAGCTGCTGGGCTGTACACTGCTCTTGCCTAGAGATGGGGGATGAAAAGGCTGGCAGGCACCAGCAGGGCTCTAAATCCCTCTCTGCAGAATAAGCAGCTATTTATGCTGCATCGTTTCCAAAACAAAAGGCTAAAAGTGAAGAAAAGAAAGGAGGAATAAGACATTTTCTGACAGGTGGGAGTCCCTGTTTGCTATGTTTTGTTGGAAACACAAGGCAAAAATCATATCATGTTTAGTCAAATATGTCACAAATGATGCAGAAAATAGTTCTCTCTAGTAGTGGCAGAGTTGTGCCAGGGTGCTTTCTGGCAGAGAGGGTAGAGTAAGGATTGCACATGCAGTGAATGTCAGCAGAGCAAACCCTTGCACAGGGGCAAATATGTTCAAGTGAGGGGTCAAACTTTACAGTGAAAAGAATGAGAAACGGGTGTGCAGCCACCAGAAGCTGGCAACGTTGCCAAGCACTAAAACCCTTGCCTTCATCCACCCAAAATATCACATATTTGGCATTATTTGTCTTCCAGCTTCTGAGAAGGCAGTTACATCAGGTTTTAATGCCCTTCTCTGAAGCTTTGTGGGATATTAACTTATTTCCCTCCCCTAGAAGATAAAATAAATTGGCCGGAACTGAGGAATAGGGCTTGTGGAAATATCCTTGAAACTGGAGCCCTGGGTGATGCTGTGCTGAGCCAGCCCTGCCCTGAGGCACAGGTGAGGGCAGCAGGTGATGGGCAGGGGCGATGGGCTGAGAGCCTCCTGAAGGGGAGGCAGCAGGCACCTCCCTTGGGACTGGGGAAAGGCACAAGCTGCTTTGGAAAGCACTGTTTGAAAGCAGTACAGGGTGCTACAGTAATGGGAATTAATCAAGAGCCTATGCAAAGACTGCTTTGCATTTAGAATATAAAAAAGAACAATAACGCACAACACTGTTTGTCTTTAAACAAGCACCAGATAATGCATTTCCAACAATTCTATCCAGAGGAACCACTTGAGAACCTCTCCTAATTGTGAACTTAGAAATATAGTTATTGTAAATGCCACAGGATGACATATAGGGAGATATTCACCCTGTGCCACTCCACACTCTTTGTGACAGTCGAGTCCCACTTTAGTTTAGAAGCTGGTGCACAGAATGTCATTTACATTAAAAAAAGAAATCATCTGCAAAGAAGGAGAAACATTTGCTATAATAGGCTTAGCCCGGGAGGATTCTCAGATATCTGGTTGGACTGAGGCGGTCTGGAAAGGGAATACGGCATTAAACTCCAAAGATCAGTTACTTCAATGATCTCTCCAAACCAAACAAAAACCAAAAAACCTCCACTTTTAAAGGGTAAAGCAAAAATGCAACATCATATAGAAAATCTGGGAGCTGTTGAAAGAAGAAAAATTTTCAGATGGAGTTAATTCTGTATCTGTCACTGCCAAGGCAGCTTAAGGAGGGAGATGCTTTGGTTTACATTATTTAAATGCAGCTGCAACACATGAACACTGTTCTGTGAAACCACTGTATGACAGGCAGGTTCCCAGCAAAAGGGGAAAAAATCGCTGTGAAATGAAGGGCATTTGCTTCAGCAAATAAACTGTGAAGAGACAAGCTTAAATCTAACTTCAACAAGATCTTTAATATGCTATTTGGATGTTGTAAGGGTATGAGAATGCCCTTTGATATTAGTCCTGCTTCTGAGATATTTCACACAGTAATTGCCTACATCTTTAAGGTACAATGTATTGAAGCTATGGTGATTGCTATTTTAAATTGGGCGATGGTTTTAAAAAAGCAGAACCGAAGAGCCAGGCAAGAACCGGAGAAAGCGGAGAAGACACTTCAGAATGAACTTTAAAAGGTCAAAATTTGGTCTAGCAGAATTACCTGCACTGTCTCTGAGCTGAGCTATGATGGCTTTGTTGCCAATTTAGATAAAATAGAAGCAATAATTAGAATGTCTAGCCTCTAGGATATAAAGCGGATCTACAGAGATTTATGAAAACAATATACTATTTGGCAATATCTATTCCTAAATCTATGGCCAGTATTTCCTCAGGAGAGAAGTGCTGCAGTCTGAAATTGCCTGGCGTTGGGCAGGCAGGGAAGTGAGTGCAGGGAAGGCTAAAGCCGTGGTGATGGAGAGCGTTTCCCGTGCCGTGGGGTGCTGCCTGCGCGAAGGCAGCGGGCAGGGCCCCAGTGAGCCATTCCTGGGCTAGCCTTGAGACAGCCAGGCAGGCGTTTGCCATGGGAGTGGTCATGGCTGGAGCCTCTGGGGAGTCTCTCCCTGGTGCCCGCCAGACTGGCGGGGCATGCACTACATTTCCTACAAAAGGAGGGCAGCAGGCTCTGTGGCAGGCTCCTGGCCCCCCCAAAACCTGTGCTACCCAAGATGTCAGTCTGCACTAGGAACATCTGTGCATGGCTTAATACAAACCCACCCAGGATCTGGAGCAGGAGGAGGAGGCTTTGCGGAGCCTTGTCCTGCCATCTCCACCACAGCAAAAAGGATTAAAATAGGCTGCAGACTATTCCTTCCTTAGAAAAGCCTGCAATTGCTTAAATCCAAGAGAGGCAGCCAAGGGTCCTGGGGGAAGAGCCTTGCTCCAGCTCTGTGGGAGTGTAGGATACCAGATTGGTCTTTTCCGTTCAGTCTCTATAACCACACTAATATACAACTGCTGTTGTTAGCATCTAAATTTGGGCTACCAAGTGCCATAAGGAAGCATGTCACACATGGGGTTCACTTGAAATGCTCAGCCTCAGGAGGTGCTAAGCACCAAGCAAAACACAACAGGCAAGTGTCTTCAACAGCTCTGGAGCCCTGACACACATATATTGGATGTGTGGATGTGTCAGATGCCCTGCTGCATTCACGTTCCAGTGCTCAGCATCTTGCAGAATCATGCCCATGGTGATCAGAAGGAAATGGCTACTAACATGAAGCTCCAGGTTGAATATTCTTTCCTTGTGTCCTGTAGTCCCTTTGGTCTGTAGCAGATTGAAGCCATCCAGAGTTTCCACCAACCCTTTGCTGGTGAGTGAGAGCAAATGGAGATGGTGAGCCCCACATCTCCCAAAGGTAGCACGGGTACTTGACAATGACTTGCCCGGTTTCCAAATCATCCCTAGAGATGCTGCTGCACTTTCATCAGTCCATTCACTAGACAGAGCTAGTGGGTTGGTGCCTGGGCCTTTGTCCTGTCTCTATGTAGTTGTAAGTGGCTGATGGATGGTTCTGCCACCCATGGGCAATGAGAGCCAGGAGCAGGGAGAATTGCGGTGAGCAGTTGTGCAGGGAGAATTGCAGTGTGAGTGGCCGGGTGGTGAGAGGAGCAATTCAAAGATAATCCACAGGTATAAAATGTCAGACAAGAAATGTGTAGCTAGGAAAGCGTAGAAAACAGCAACAAAATTCCAGAAGATAGTTAGGAAACAAGAAATAGGAAAACAGCCCATACATGGGCAGAGCTGTGACATAATAATTTAATCTATCAAATGTATGAACGTACCAGATCCACGTGCAGGTGAGAAAGTGCCAAAACGATGTATACCTGTAGCAGCATATGCTTGAACTGTGCATTTTAAGCATCCTCCATGTGGGCAGCTTCGCTCTAGTCACACTGTGGTGTTTGTATATTAATGTTTTTAATTCAAAAACAAGAACAGAAGGACAGAGGAATTAGGGAATAAATCCGAGTCTTTCAGCAACTGAAGGCTGAGTTGGGCTGACTCCAGAGTGGTTTGGGGTGGAGAGAACCATGCTCACCTACCTTCAGTAATGATAATGAAGAAATTGGGGATTCTTCTGCAGGAAGCAGAGAATTTATGAGAGAGCAGCTGGAGAGGCCAAGAACAAAGGATAAACACAGAGATGGTAAAGGAGTATCTGACAAAACTCAACCTACATATTGTAAATCTGCAGGTCCAGACACAGTGCACCTGAGAATTTTAAAAGAAATCTCTGAAGACAATCTTGAAAAATAATCTTCCCTTCATCAGAGGGGTTATCTAGGCCCTGGGAGAGGGCAATGTGCATCCCATTACAAAAAAGGTCGAGAAGGCAGGACCAGAATCTGTTGCCCTCTTGCCTGCAGCTCTCTGGCAGAAGAGTTTCAAATTGGATATCATCCCTCCATCTTCTTTCCTGCTTCTCCTTGTTAGTGCCTCACCCAGCCTACAGCCTCTGCCCAGGGCTGCACAGCACAGCTGGGAGCTTGGAGGTGAGGCAGCCTGCCTGCAGGGCTCGCCTCTTGCCTGTGTACACAGCCTTCCTTGTTTCAGTCCTTCCCATGTGGCAGGAGGGGAATGTTTGCACTCTGCCTTTGCTTTTGCACATGGAGACGTTCTTTCCAAAATCCAAAGGGAACTGAATGTCAGTGGGGAGGGAAAGCTAACTCTATATCTTATTTTCAAAGTCCAGCAGCTCACATAACCAAGAGCCTTTTTAAGTGCAGTCCCTGGAAAACAAGAATTTCAATAACCTCTGTTCTCAGATAACCTGCTGAGCAGCCACACATCTCTCCCTCACCAGGAAGCAGATGTTTTGCTCTCCTTCCCAGCTCTTTCCCATTTTGGGAAAGGACTAAGATGTGAGAGAGCGGGTATGAGAGTGGTATGAAGTTTCTCGAGGCTGGGGAATCTGCCCTTCACCCAGCTCCTCCTGGCACACAGCTCACACCAGGGATGAATCACAAAGCTCTCCAGCCGAGTGCACTTAACTGTGGTAATGAGGAAGGTGATGTGGGATGCACCTCGAGCCCTTCAAGCAGCTTGTGGTTTTGGGAGTTCTGCAGTAACTGAAGCTGCTTTGCAATCAGTTGCTTCTTGGGACCCAGCCACATGCTCCCTTCCACCCACAGGGACATCGGGAGGTGGGACTGCACTGCCTCCAACCCCGTCTATCCCTATGTCTTACAACTGATTTTCTTCTCTGTCTGAACTGATCGCCCTCATTATGCAGCCTGCTCCTTCGTTCCCTCTGTGGCCAGTCCTCTCAGAGTCACTCTTGTAGTGCTGTAACTGAGTTTTCTTAACGACTGAATGAAAACTCTGTAAAGAATTTGGTGTGGGCTAGAAATTGGTTGATGAGTCACAGACTCAGATAGTAACCACAAAAATGAAACTTCAAAATTGGGAACAAATTCAGTGACGTTACCACCGGAGACAGGACCGGCACTTGCATCTTAAAGTTTCATTAAACAGATAACGAGCTAGCACCATTTGTATCAGCGTCACCAGTGGGCACCAAGACAGCCAGGGATGCATCCAAATCTGTCTGGGAACATTACATCCATGGGCTGGGTGAAACAAAATAAGATCCAGCACTAACAGCAATCTGGAACCTCACGGAGAGAGGAATGTGATGGGTTGACTCTGGCTGGACACCAGGAGCCCAAAAAACTTGCTCCATCACTCCCCTCCTCAGCTGGACAGGGGAGATAAAATAGGACAAAAGCCTCATTGGTTGAGGTAAGGACAGGGCAAGATCGCTCACCAGTTACCATCTCAGCAAAACAGGCTTGACTTGGGGAAATTAACTTAATTTGCTAACAATTAAATCAGAGTAGGATAATGAGAAATACAGCTAAATCTTAAAACACTTTCCCTCCACCCATTCCTCCTTCCCAGGCTTAACTTTACTCCTGATTTCCTCTTCCTACTCCACTGCAGTGGCACACAGGGACAGGGAAAGGGGGCTGTGGTCAGTTAATCACGTTATCTCTGCTGCTCCTTCCTCTGCAGAGAGCAGACTCCTCACACTCTTCCCTGCTCTCGTGTGGATTCCCTATGGGCTGCCAAGTCCTGCCTGCAAAGCTGCTCCAGGGTGAGCTCTCTCTTCACAGGTCTACAGGTCCTGGCAGGAGCCTGCTCCAGCTCAGGATTCCCATGGAATGAAGGGTCACAGCCTCCTTCAGACATCCCCCTGCTCTGGCGTTGGGTCATCCATGAGTTACAGGTGGATCTCTGCTCCATCGTGGACCTCCAAGGGCTGCAGGGGCACAGGTGCCTCACCATGAGTGGCACCATGGGCTGCAGGGGAATCTCTGTTCTGGCATCCAGAGCACCTCCTCCTCTCCTTCTTCACTGACCTTGGTGTCTGCATGGCAGTTTCTCTCACAAACTTTAATTTCTCTCTCTGGCTGCAGCTGCTGGGTTTTTTTTTTTTCTCTTCTTAAATTTGTTATCCCAGAGGTGCTACCACTGTTTCTGATGAGCTCAACCTTGGCCAGTGGCAGGTCCATCTTGGCTCTGTCAGACATGGAGGAAGTGTCCAGGAGCTTCTCAGAGAAATCACCCCCGTAGCCCCCCCCAGTATCCAAATCTTGCCATGCGAGCCCAGTACAAGGAATGGCTCGGTACTGGAAAGCAGTGAGATCAAGGCTAATGGGTGAGAGCCAGGCTAACATAGTATAATCCTGCAGGTTAACAGCCCTGAACAGAGCTGATGCTGCTCAGGGTGGAAGGTTGGGAGGAACGCTCTGTGGTACCTGCCATGCCAGTGCCTGCTCCAGTGTCGCAGCTCGGCAGCGCTGCCAGTGTGGTCCCTCACCCCATCCCTTTATGCCAGCCACATTCGAGTCCCTGCCAGCCGTGCACCACACCTGGGGATGGATCCCCCTTGCGCTGGGCTCTTTGTGCCTGCCTCCCCATGGGGAGAAGAACCCAAGTGGCCGAGGGGTGGGCAGCCTGTCATGTGCATGTCCACTTGCCTGAATGCAGGTTGTTCCAAGTTTAAAATATAAAAAACATCCCTCCACTTTGAGAAGTAGAAGTAATAGGAATGATGCCAGGATTAAGGCACATGGTTATGAAAGACTGAAGGAACCAAGGTTTTATAAATTAACAGTGTGAAGAGTCAGAAGGGATGCAGTCTTGCTCTATAAATACCTTCAAGGTAACAATATAAATGCAGGAAGGGAATTAGTTCAGAGTCTCAGAAGATGGTAGGACAAGGAGCCTGAAGTTAAAAAGGAGAAGCTGAGGCTGGATGTGAGATTTTCTCAGCAGTGAGCATTCCCAGGCAGGGTACTCAGCTCCCCATGGCACACGAGGCTGGAGTTATGCAGCAGAGGGATGATGGCAAGGAGCAGCCCACGTGCCTGCTCCTCACCCACTGCTAATGGCTGGCAGATAAAAGTAAAAAAGGAGTTTGAAGCTCTGGTTCACCAACAAAATGATACCTGGCAGAGCAGAGAGACAATGTGAGTTGGAGGGTTTGTGTGTTTGCTGTAGCAGAGGCTCCGCTGGTGGCCCTGCAGCAGGATCTCTCTCCTGTCCCACGCCGAGGTAGCGCTGGCACAGGGTTCCAGGGTCTCAGTGGGACATGCGAGTTGGGTTAGTGTCTCAATTGCAGAGCAGCCACTCCTCGAGGAGCTGCCAGGGTGGGTACTGACCACACAGGGCACCTTCCCACTCCAGCTGGGGCAGAAGGCAGGACGGAGGATCCAGCAAGACCTGCGAGCATTGCCCTCCATCCCCATGACCGTGTCAGAGCAGCTGCTTGGAGGGCTCAGTCCTATGACCACTTCCATAAATCCAGGGCATACTCTGGCTAGAAGGTCGGTGAGGAGAAATCCGGTATCCCGTGCTGCCACACAGTGGTGAAGAGGCATTTCGGAAAGTAACATCTGCAAAACCACCCCATGGAGGAGTTTTGGTTGGAGCCCGAGACAACTCTAGGTTGGCCTCAGGGGACATCTGGGCAGGTGCTGACAAGAGCTTGCAGGCCCAATTTAAAGCTCTTTGGTGACCTTCCCCTGTGGACACGATTCCCTGCAAGGTGCTCCCAAAGGCGAGCCTTCCTTTCCACCATTGGTATTGGGTATCCTTCACTGTAGTTATACCACCATGTTATTATCAATTGTTTTCCATTTGATTTCAGCCCAGTACTCCTGTTTATATGCTTACATCATCCAAACCAAACCGGCTCCCATGCTGGGCTCCACAGACTTCACAAATTCATAGCTTAACAGTTTGTCCTGCTGTGGCAGTGACCCTGGAAAGTGATACTGTACCAACACGGCAGGTTCATAAAGTGGCTTGTTAAATGTTGGTACTCAAATATGCAGAAAGGAGCCAAAGAAGACACCCAAGATATCCAGGTGCTCAACACACCCCTCGTTGCAAGGCTCAGAGCCCACCAACAGGAACACTGACCCTGCAAAGATTTACCTTTAAAACAGGATCTCTTGACCAGGCTCATTCTATTCAGCTTTGAAACACTGAGCAGGGACGGCTCTAACACAGGACCCCACTTCCCCATGGTCTGAACAACTCGCCCCATCTTTCCAAGGTATAGATCGTTGCGGTAGCTCCTGTCTGTACAGCAGACGTTCATGATCTTTCTGCATTATTTATGTTTTTTCACTGGTGTGTACAACACTCCCAGCTTTGGGATGATCTGCATGCACACAGTGTGCTATTAATACTCCATTGCAGATCATTACTCTAGAAGTTAATTAATACTTTGCCTAAGTACTAAGCCCGTGGCAAGCTGCTGGAAGCTCCATGTAATCTGCAGGCCGTACTTTACTGTTGCTCATCATTCACCCCGCTGGCGTCCCACTTCCCCAGTTCCACCAGTCTCAATTAACTTTTGAGGTGTGACAATAGCTGAGATTTAGTTGAGCCCATCATCCAGGGGCTATGAAATTTGACCAAAAGGAATAATGATATCACGGAAAAGAATAAAGTTTTATGTAATATGTATTAATAATGTGAGCTTTATATAATAAAGCAATGTAGATATTATTATATATAGCAATAAAGAGGCCACACCACAGCCAAGCACAGAGAAAATGGGAACTCCTGGCCAGCACTTGCTTGCTCTGTTTCTACACACCCAAATTTCAGCAGCTCTTTTGGCCCCAAACCACACTGGCAGCTCATCTGCAAGTGATTTCCCGCCAAGACCCATGAGTCCTTCTCAGAGTCACGGCTTCCAAAGCCCTCATTCCTAGTTTGTAGGCATCCTTCTTTGTTATTAGATAAATAATTGCTTATACTGAAACAGATATTGTTTGCCTGCTCCTGTGTTCTACACTGCCTTGTGGCTTGCTCAGCAAATGTTTCTGTGCTGTTCATCACCTGTGACGCCTGGAAGAGTAGCTGTGGGGCGGCAGCCGCCGCTCCTGGCAGGCGGCACAGCAGCTCGTGCCAGTTGGAGGGACCTTCTTTCCCAAAGAGGAAACTGGCAACACGAGCGCTCGCTTTCCTCCTTCAACACGCACTTAGCCCTGGCAGGCTGGCAAACGCCATTTGCTGGGTTCCCTCGCTTTGTCGCGGGCACACAGGTTTCTCGAGACGTCTTTGAAGGAGTCTGGAAGCAGAGGGTGAGTAGTGAGGTGACACAGTCTGAAGATGATACAAAATTATTCAGGTTACTGAAATGAAGCTAAACACAACCAAAGCTGATTGCAAAGAGTGGAGAGTGATCTCATAATATTGAGTCAGTGAGTTTAAAAATTAAATTCAGTGTTTGTAGCTGCAAAATAATACACAGGGAAAAAGTAACTTTAACTCAACATATAAAATCATGGGCCCTGAATGAGCTGTTTGTACTATGAAAGGGGTTGTGGAGTCACTGCAAGTGGCTCCATGAAAACAATACCTCACCACTCAGCACCAGTCTAAAAAGTAAATCTGAGATTATTAATTATTTAGAGAACAAAGCAGAAGAAATCACTGTCATTCTCTAAGTCTACCTTACAGACAAATCCACCTTACAGCCGTGTTTTGAATACTGCAACCAGAACTGATTCTTTCTTTTTATTTCTTCTTCCTTCCCTCCCTACTTCAGTATCATGGGAGAGGTACAAAAGCCTGTGCTATCAGCAGAGTCACCAGACATTTGGAAAAGAAAGGTTGAACAGTGAAGTGAAAAAATTTGTTGACAGTAGTTATTCAAGGTTAAAGGACAAGAATTTACCAGGAAGAGATTAGAAGGATCTTACAATTCAAAATGACTGGACAATGAAATGTCACTAAAACCAATGTAGATATCTGCGAAGTGCTGTAATGAGAATACACAAATCTAATTTCAAGTACATGTGTTGGTCTGTGAGTTGACTGTTACCACACAGAGAAAAGATTTTGAGGTTATCACAGAGAAATGCCTGGAAATGTCATCGCAGTGTTCAGCAGAGATCAGAAAAGCAACAGAATAACTGAGAAAGGAATACAGACCAAACTGCTAAACAGCAGCAGGTCAGTAGCACTGCGGGTGCTAGGTGCAGCTCTGGTTCCACGTTGGAAAAAGCAGAGCAGAGCTGGAAAAGGTGGGAGTAGAGTACCAAGGGTAGTTCAGAACCCCAAGTACACAGGGATACAGGAATGGCTGAACAGATGAAGACTCCTGACCTCAAGTGACACAAACCATGCTGAATGTTTACAAGGTCCTTTACAGGCCAGAAGAGACGAAGTGGAATTTACCCTCCAATGACTTTTTCAATACCAGAGGTTGGGGCACTAGCCGAGCAACCAGATGGAGGTTCAAAACCAAGCAGAGGACACGCTCCTTCAGAGGAGAAGCAAATGAGGTGAGGAACTTTGCTGCTAGAGGATGCCGAGCATGATGAAGGGTCACAGCATTCATGAAGCAACTGAGCAAAATAATGCTTATCTTTCCTGGATTAGGAAAAGCCTGAGCCATGAATGGTGGGATGAGGGAGAATAGACCACAGAGGTACATACTGTTGTTGTCCCCTGCGTGGTCTCCACAAACTTTTGGTGTGATTCCCCATAACTTTCTTGAGGCCTCTGAGGGCAGCAAGTCATGGAACAATGCCTGTGCAAAGGAGCAGTTAGGATCATGCACCCTGCAAAAGACAGAGCTGAGGAGATGTCATAGAAGTCTGCAAAATCAAAAATGATGTGGAGAAAGTGATCCCAAATAAACTACTCATTCTGTCTCACTACACAGGAACTGGCAGGCTCCCAGCTGAAATGGGTCACAGGTGTAAAACCAACAAAAGGAAGCACTTTTCTGCACAAGATATATATATATATATAAATTTGTGGAATTCATTGTCATGAGATACTGCAGAGTATAAATGGGCTTAGAATGGGATTAGACAAATTCATGAAGGATAGGCACATTTGTGGCTATGAAACACAATCCTGTGGTTGCAAATTTTCTTTTAGAAACTGAAAAGTGCCGAAGTGTTACAGGTCTAGCTAATTCCTCCCTGACCTGAGTGGCTGAATACATGTTCTCAGGTTTCTATAAACTCTATAATGTTCTGCATACATATTATAAAAAGTATTAAGTGTAAGCTTATGGCTTCTGGTATATTCTTAGCCTTTGATGGAGAATGAAAATACTATTTTAGGGCATACTGTGAAGAAGGCATGTTGCCAAGATAAGCCTTTGGTGCAGACTGTCTTCTTTCATCTTCTATCAGGGCTTTCCGCATTTCAGTTCTTCCACAATTTTTGTGCCATCGACAAAATAATGATTAACAATTTATATTTTCAGTTTTCTTCACCGCTAAGATGTTCAAAATGTGCATGGCCAGGAACTGATTGCTTTGGGGTCTTTAGTCACATCTCCTGTGAGCATTCCTCATTTGCCATTTCAGTGCCAAACATGTGCCAGAATTGTTGAGGAGCCACCCTCAGATTCATTTAATCTTTAGCATGTTTGCTTGCATGTTTCTAATTTATTAAGGAGAATGTTTGGTATTAGGCAATTAGAAGTCTAGCTGTAAATGGTATTAATAGACTATTGCTTTTTAAAATTGAATTTGTCAGCTATTCAAAAGTATATCAAATTAGCTTGGTATTTTCCATAAATTCAGTGGGGGTGAGTTATATTTGCCAGTTTTAATTCTTCACCAGAGTGCCGTATCATTCATTTAATTCTTTTGCTGTGGTTAGTTGTCAAGATGAAGGGCCTACAACTGTGTATCTTCCTAAATACTCAAACAATACTATTTTTTTAACAGATCCTGAACTTCCCTTAGTTTCAAAACCTCTTGAAAACCAATGGTAATCATCCAGACAGCTTCCTGACTGGCTCCTAAAAGATCCTTGCTGCAAATTATCTAAGCTACTGATTTAAAAATGGTGCTGTGCATTGCCTTCCATGATCAACGACAGTTAATTATGTCCCACCATCATTTAACATGACAATGTGATCTATCTTTTCCTCTGAAGACAGAGGATGATGTTTTATAAAAAATTGTGCTTTTACAATTTCATCATTTCTAGTAATAGGCCAATATTACCATTAGGATTGTTTTCATTCCAAATACACTTACCAAAAAAAAGGTTTTAAAAATTAATTGTCTTAGGCACAGCTTTACAGTTTCACCCTGACTGATTCTCTTTTTAAAAAATGATGAAGATTAGTCAGGATTTCATTTCTTCTATGAACAAGAAATCTTCTATGATGATTCTTGAATTTGTTTGGCTTAATATTATGTTCCAGCAACAAAAAATACTGCTCAATGCAAACTTACATGATAATTTGAAATAAATATGAACTGGAAGAAAGAATGAAAATGGGTCAGAGCTTTCTCCCACTTCTGAGAATGGCTCTGATTTTCGATTCCTCTCTCGGATTCTCCCTACCTGATTAGAAACTGTGAAGTTTCTATATGAAGTTTAATAAATTCGTCAGTGAGTTCTGTGAGTTGGTTTGGGGAAGGGTGAATTTAGTCGCAGGGAGGCCATGCAGAAGGGAAATAGATGCACAGAGGAGCTCAGCAGTGGGATGGAGGCAGATGGGCATGGCCAGGAGGTGCTGGAAGAGGTGGAGATGGACCGAGGAGCTCTGAGGAGGTGGGAGCTGGAGACCAGCCGCACGTCCCACGTATCCCAAAAGCACAGTGCCACCCCTCACACTACGGCAAAGGGCAGACAGCTGTTGTCACTGAAATACATTTTATTATCAAGAGCTTGTAATTGCCTTTAACCAAACTGCTGGATGTTGAATCCTGGCTCAGATTGCATTTTGAAGTCTTTCATCAAATCCATCCTGCCATTTTACATTTTGCCCAGGCATAAAAACTACACAGACATAGACCTTTCCATCATAAATTTTGCAGAGGCATAATAAATTGTATTAGAAGGAATTATCTTGGTCAGTTTAAATTAAGAAACTCTGTTTTCCTCAATAATGATGACCTAAAGATTTTTAAATTTCATGTAACTTAAGTGTTCAAGAAATTGAGTTTATTAGCCTCCATATAATATTAATGATAGATTTGGTTTTCCTTTCAGTTATGTTACTGCATTAAATAATATTGATGTTTATCATTCTGAAGATGGTCTTAGAAATACTCTCTATGAAATTAGTAGAAATTTTGGTATTGACTTCAATGGGCCCAAGGTTTTTACCCCTAGCAATTAGCAGTCATTCTACTGTATAACTTGGCTCCCTGAAGGTCTGCAGAGCTCAGCATAATTATAACAGATTGTGTAATCAGACTGGCAGGACATGCAACTAGCAAAAAGAACCATGTCTACTGCCCTTTTTCTTAAATTTAAAATGAGATATTTCCCAAAAGCATGGGTAAATTTAAATGAATGCATTTTCATTATAAATGCCTAAAATACAAGCTAATGATCAGCATGAGTTACAAGAAAAGATTCAACAAAACATCATGTTTGAAAATATTTACATGTTCTATTTCGTCTCTAATGAGGGAGATGATGTGCAGTTAAGGCTGCCAGGCCATTCTCTAATATGACTGAAGTATTCTCTCTACAAAGAGGGAAATGAGAGAGAGAGGGTGGGGAAGAGAGAAACAGAGACTGAGAGAGATCTGTGAGTATAGAATGGAGTCAGTCTTAAATTAGAACTTCCTTTAGCTTGCGAGTACATTAGACAACCAGCATTATTCAAAAAGATATTGTCAAGGTTGCTGAGCTCCCACCTCGCTGCCCTTCCCCGTTACAACTGTTTGCAAGCTTGTTAGGATTCTTAATATTCACTTTCCTCCCTACAAAATGCCCCAACGCTCTTAGCTTAAACCGAACACACACCGCAAGCCCCGGTGTTTCTCTCAGTCCTGCAGCCACGAGCACAGCCGTTCCCACCCCGGACTGCAGCCCCTGAGCAGGGGGTTCAACACCTGCACTCAACACCCAGCACAAACTCCAAACCTGGTTTTCAGGGCACAGCCCCAGCAGGCTGGAATGGCTGTGCATTTGATGGAATTCAGAGGCAACGCCAGGGAAAAAAACCAACCACAAACCCATGTGCACACGCACCAGGGGGTGGCGAGAAGAGGTTTGGGGAGGGAAGGGAAGCAGATGGGACATTTAATTCAGGGAACAAACTAATTTAAATCTTTCAAGGGGTTTGTTATTATTTCTAGAGTGTTAAGAATGCATTTTTTCCCTGCATATGAAATGCAACATCACTGCTCAGAAAAGCTCTAAGAAAAAAGCCCAGTAATACAGAATGAAGAAAAAAAGAAGTCCAGAATGTTTTAATGATATCCTTTACGAATACTACTATTTATATATTTCACAGATTAAAATAAATAATCATAAATGTGCAGTTGCTGTATGTCTCTTGGGAAAAGGCAAAAGCAGGCAGATTTATAAAACGTGCCAGGGTGATTGTAATGGCTCCTTCTGTCAGGTAAACACATAATTAGTATGTTTTCAAATAAATGTATTATGCACATGATTGAAGCCAATCCAGGCTGCAGTATAAATATTATGCCTTTTTTTTTTTAAAGTTGTATAATTACATATCTACCCATGGAGCTTCTCGCCTGATAGGCATCTATTTATGCAACACCACACTGTGGCTCTTCCACAGGTGCTGTAGCAGATACTTGCTGAACATGCAGCCCGTCTGATTTTTAAAGTGCAATAGCTCAGCTTTCTCTCAAAATACCAATTTTGCCTCAACCCCTTTTTGCCTAATTGCTTCTTAGATTTATTGTTTAATTAAAACCATTCTTGGGTTATACAAACAACAAATCCCACTAATGTGTGTTTTTTTCACAGACAAATTATCTTCCAAGGGATTATGTATCTTCAGCTTGGGAGAGGATTCCGTCCTCCTTGGCTGGGCTGTCACTGCCAAGTGCAGCCTCGTGGTCAAAGCTGTAAGTTGAAGTTTATGATGGCAGCGTGACAGAGCTGTATCTATGGAGTCAAAGTGGCAATACTAAATGCCATTTGAAAGACTGATGCAGTCTTTAAGCCAATGCAATAAAAACTCTTCTTTACTTTATAGCATTTTCGCACGGAGTCTCACAGTACGTCTGGTCATGCACTAGGGAAGCATAAATAAGATGTGAATGATGAGTTGCATGAGGAAGCACCCCAAGAAGACTCTGAGGGGCATCACCTTCATGGCATGCCTTTCCTCAAAGCCGTCCTCACCTGCCAGGGTCCTGTGGGAAGGCAGAGCATGGGGACATGCCATACACCACTGCCCACACACTGCAGTGTTGTCTGAGCTCCTCACCCACAAAATGATGTTTCTACTCCCAGCCTGGACATCTAGATCCTGTTTTCAGAGCTGAGGTTCGAGCTCCAATCCCTGTTTGCCAAGTTTTGACAATTTGGAAAGCTCTGCTAAAATCCCTGCACTTGGAGAAAGTTTAGTGAGACACCCAAGTTTCAGCAGCACAACCGCCCCTCAAAAAAAAAAAAAAAAAAAAAAGCTCAGATATAAACGTTCATCTGGATGTTTGTATAGGAGGAAGACTGGAAAAATGGTTTTTCCACAAGGAGCATATGCTGCAGTTCCTGGAGCAAGAACCCAGCTCTTATGAGGATTCTGGCTGTCCACAGCCTTTCAGTACTAAAAGGGCTCTATAGCAGATAAGAGCAGGGTAATAAAAACTAATAAAGATGAAACTGGACAGATTTAAACTAGAAATTAAGATATACATTTTTAACCAAAATAGAGTTCAACAGTTTCCAAAGGGATGTAATAGAATGCCTGAAGTCAGAGCCCACCGAAGGCATGGCAGCGGTGCTGGCAGTCGGAATCACAGGTGGAATGAAGGGTGGCTTGGAGAGGGAAGCTGGGCTTCAGGAAGCTCTGTGCTGAAGCAGGAGGCTGGAGAAGGACAGGGACTGTGGAGGATGCTATGAGCAGCAGGCTGGAGGTGCAATGCAACCACCTGGAGGGAGCTTTCTGGGGGCAGAGCTGCCAACTTCTGTATCCCTGTGACCACCTCCTATTTCTGTCTCCTTCCTCAACTCACATCCTACAGCCCAGCCTCTCCCAAATTCTGTAGATGTCCCCTTTTCCCCCATAACCTCTATGCTCATCTTCAAGCCGCTCCCTCTTCCACCTGCTCTCCTCCAGCATCTCAATGCCTCCAGCTGTGGAGGGGAAGCCTCAGGCTCAGCATCCCGCTGGGAATTTGGGATAGAGACTCAGATAGGAAACAGGAGGAGAAGAGGGTGTTTGTTACCACGGCTGGGCTGGGGGGATTGCAACTGTTGCTACCATGAGGGGCTGCCTCTCTGCTCAGAACTGGAAAAACCAGAGGGTGGAGATGATTCGCTCTCTGGCACTGCGGTTCTCTCTCCTTTTCTCTCTCAGACGCAACAC
This sequence comes from Callaeas wilsoni, assembly GCA_013398955.1. Classification (NCBI taxonomy): domain Eukaryota; kingdom Metazoa; phylum Chordata; class Aves; order Passeriformes; family Callaeidae; genus Callaeas; species Callaeas wilsoni. Next base: position 102,932 of record VWPU01008949.1, read on the forward strand.
ATAAAAAGCTGAAGTACTGATTTACCCCAGTGTGGGCTGCGTTGTGCCCCAATGCTAATACAAAGCAGCCTCCTGAATTTATAGCTGCTCTACACAGTCAGCACAGAACACAGCACCCACAGCACGCAGAGCCTTTGGTCCTGTAGATGGAAGTACTGACGGATATTTTAACCTAGGGAAACCTTTAAAAATCCAAGTAGGCATAAAGCCATGCCCTTTACATTAGGCTGTAATTTTATATATAATTTACGCTGCAGAAGGAAGTGTCAGTTGTCCAACAACAAAAGCATAAAGGAGTCCTGGTGTGGAAAGCATCCCTGCCTTCCCCCTGCCACAAGTCCTCAGCCCAGCCCTGCACCTTGTGCTGCTGCCAGCATAAGCAAGGCTGCAAGGGAAAACACATCGTTAAAACTTGCCTTTTCTTTTTTTTTCCAGATTACTTTTAATCCAGAACTGACCTTTGATTTGATTGATACAGCAGTCACTTCACTTAATTTAATGGAAAATGTGGTATTGAGTGGGAATAAAATGACATGGATGCTTCTTTTGGTGGCAGCACCACCGTTTTCTGGATTTGGCTGTATGTGGAGGTCGGCTCCAAAAATATTGAGTGTCCCTGGCCATGTATGGAGATACCCCTCATCACAAAAATGGGGAAAGGCTCATCTCAGTGGCAGCTCTGATCTGTCCCTGATGTTGAGATGGCAGCAGTGGGTGGGAAGAAGACATGGAAGAGAATGGGCTCATCTTCCTCCCAGCTGCCTGAAGCAAATCCACACCCAACCACAGTAGCTGAAGCTGGCTTGTCTCCTCTTCTTTGCAGTTTCATTTTTATTAGTTTCGATTGCTCTAAATCAATCCCTAAGACAGTATATGATGCTACAGTGAGCCACAGGAATGCCCAAGGGAACTTATTTGTACAACCATTTTTACAGATCATTTTGTATCTTATGTTAGTGAGATTTTGAGTGGCAGTTTTATTTAATGAACACCAAGATGAATTTTTTGAGAATTTAGGATTCTTTACCTACTTTTAAGAAATCACCTGGTTCATTACACCTCTCCTCCTGAACTCAGTTGTTCCTTTTCTTTTTCACTCAGGAATGGCTGGAGGATAGGGAAAGCAAAAATTGAGTCCATCACCTAAACCAAATATGAATCTGATGATCACACAATTTTCTTTCAATATCTTTTCTAAAGTGGAATTCTTATTGTAATTAAACCCACCTTCTAGAATTTATCTTCCTGCTAATAGCCCATGGAATGAAAAGTAGAAAAAAATATATACGACTACAATTTTTGTGAGTTTGTGGATTTTGAGGCTGTACCTTGAACATCATTAACAAAGATTTTTGGGAAAGAGGACACAGAACTGTTAAGACCAGTCCAGCCCAGATATCCATGTAGCCCCATGCCCTGTTATGACCAGCAGTGGTTAGCACAGGGAAAGGTGTAAAAACTGACTGGACACGTGTGGACTGCTTTGTTCTCAGCATGTTCTGTTTGACCTCTAATAGTTAAAGGCTGACTTGCACAAAAACAGAAGACAGAATACTTCAGGATGGTATTTAATAGCCATTAAATACAATGCCAAATATTCTTGGTATCAGAGGAATGTAGAGAACAGATAACATAAAAAATGTGAAAATCTTCGACATATCAGCAGAATACATTGAAGGGACGAAAGAATGAAGATTGAGGGTGACACCCCCTGCCTCTCGGTCCCAGGAAAATCTCACAAACTGAAACTTTACCCAAACAAAACAAAGACTCCAGCACAGCATGTTCAGCCCTCCTTCTCGGGAGAGAATGGGGAGAGAGAACAAATCACCCAAGCCTGACATGAGTCACATCAGTTCATGCATGACTGAAAGGTGCTCAGATACTACAGCCACGAGCCCAGGCCAAGAACCTATTTAAAAAAATAAGGCAAGTGACGTGCTAAAACTGTTAAAAAGACATGGAGACAGAAAAATGTGGGGTAGAGAAATAAAATTGTGAGGGAGTTCAGTACCTCTCTTTTGGAGTTTGACTTGGAGGCAGTCTGAGCAAGCAGAGCTTGGAGGCACAGAGAAGATGGCCAGGGCCTAGGGCAGTCACTCAGCTCTGCAAATGCTCAGAGAGGAGTGCTTTGGGGGTTGTGTGTATGTAGTGTGTGTGTGTGTGTATTTGTGTATCTGTGTGTGTGTGTGTGTGTGTGTGCAGGAGGGAACAGAACTGGGAAGAGAAGAAAGACGCAGACAAGTCCAGAGAGCTGCTGGAATGAGGGTCAGCAGATGGGAACAGGCAGGTGAAGTTTGGTTCAGAGGTGGGATGAGGAGGAAGTCTTGTAGCTTTCTGTAGGGACCAGGATTCAGGCAATGCCCAGCCAGCCCATTTGCTGAACACGCCTAACCCTTCAGTTTTGGAGAAATGCCATCTCAAGGTGCTTTTATAAACAAACACAAACACCATTCTAATATTTGCAGAGTGAACATGGGAGCCAACTCTTCCCCGCTTTGACAGAACAGTTCCACAGAACAGCCCTTTAAAGGATTTTTGCAGATCCTTTATTCCTAAATTTTAACAAAGTCTCTACCCTATTTATAGCCTGTTTCTCGCCCACTTTATTGCTCTTATTTAAACTTGCGGAGAGACATTTTCAAAGTTGGGACACATTTTCCACATCCGTTACTCTGAACACCTTAATGGGAACAGTGCTGAGAAATGACACAGGTATTATCACCACTGAAGCAATTGTATGCTAACAGGCTGCACCTTTCTCCTAGAATCATGATAGAAAGGTTAGTTAAATTTAAACAAAATATATTCCCTGAAATTCCAACCATCTTTAATAGGAAAAGCTATAACCTGCTTGATGCACAAAACAGCCCTTGCAGCTGATGTCTGAAGCCTGCACCTGTTATTCCAACAGAGGTGACCTCTGAACAAGAAAGCCATTCTATATAAACACTGAGTTAAGTGACTTTCCCCATGTCTCCTCAAATAACACCCAAATATCTTTTCTTGTCAAAATCTTGCACTTGTCCCATAGTATACACAGTAAATCATGACAACCGGTGACTTATTTGAAGACTGAAGCCCAAAGCAAGAGGTGCTGGTGCTGAAAGGAGTTTAACCAGTCACCAGCCTCCAAAATATTAAGCTATAAAATACAAATCTGTTCTTACAAAAACAGTGTTAAATGACCTGTCAAGACAGCTGGCCCCTGCTGGTTTTTTTCCTTTGGGGTAGCAGAAGGAATTAATTGAAGAAAAAAATCATTAAGGGATCATTTCAGTTTACTTCTATAATACATGACTGTACTGCAATAGGGTAGCAAAATTCTGGGAAGCATTTAAGTCCTGCTCAAGATTATGAGATTAAGCATCACATATCCCTCATTCTGGCCTCTTCCCGGCTGTGAATCCTGCCCTGTGAGCACTGTGAGGATTAGTCCTGCAGACCAGTGGAGGACTGCTTCTTATGCCTACCACTGCCAGTGTTTGTCACACCACGGTCACACCTTGCAGCACTGTCACCTTCCCTGGCACCATGACATTCTCATGCTGTTCACACCGACTGGCCGCTGCAGCCCGGTCGCTGCCCAGAGCTGGCACTGGGAGAACTCTCTGTTGGCTCTAAGAGGAATAAGTACAAGTCAGCTGTGAAATTCTACTCTGCTAAGTTCACGGCTGCCTGTTGCACTCCAAGCCAGAACTGGCGCCTGTAATATTTCAGCTAGGAGATCCCAGCTTTCACATACACAGCTGGGCAGGACCCAAACCCCTCCTCGGAGCCTTTCCTGTAGGAGAATGGAGCACCCGAATGCTTCTCCTTGACTTCTTCACAGACCTCAGCTGTGGGGCAGAGCTGTGGTAACCATCCTGTGTCAAATGGTTCTTGCCATTCACACACAAAAGGCTGAGATTATCTGATATGGGGACAATACTTTATTCTTATCACTTTTTCAGGACTACACCTCTCAAACATTGATGTAAGAATATGAGATTCCTCATTTAGTGCACCAGGAAAATTTCAGGTCTGATCTTTCAAGTTAAAAAGAAAATTCAGTAGACAGCAGTAGTGTCAGCTCCTTTTGGAATATAAATGTCAATCCAATATATTTGTCCTGTTTGCCTGTCATCTGTTGCAGCAGAGCTACGGTCAGGGCGATCCTTCTCCCAGTTACTCTTGCTGTATCTGCTCTCTGAATTACCTTTTTATCTTAGGTGGCTGCTGTCAGTGGATGCTGCTGAATGCAGAACCAAGGGCGGAATCCATCCTGCAGTCAGACCTGAAGCTGATGACATGGTCAAAGAAAAGCACCAGCTGTGCACTCCTATAAAATACTAGAAATTGATAAGAGGTGGAGTTCTCTGAGGAAGAAGAAGCCATTTGGGCAGAATCTTTTCTGGCGCAGGGGAACAGTATTTTGCGATACTTGATTTAATGTGAAACATTCGGCATGACTTCACCTGCTACTTGGCCGTGAGATGAAAATTTGAGGTGGATTTTTATGGCAGAAAGAGTGTGTAGAAAAGTTTAGTCAGCACAAAAGTTTAACCTTGCTAATAAGGTATATAAACCTGCTGCAAGGATAAGACAATGCCACTCCCTGTCTCAATGCTTCAATCAAAAACCACTCCTGTACACATGAGCTATATTAGTGCCATTATTTGTCTCATACTTACAACCCAACATGAACTTTCCAAAGAGAATTGTTTTTTAAGGTCTCTGAACATAGTCTCCAGTATTTTCTTAACTGCTCCACGGCTTCTTTTAAAATGCCTTCAACATGGTCTGAAAACTGAATATAAAAGTAGGCAGGACTAAAAATTAATAGGAGGGAAGAAAAAAATAGGATTGGGTTGAAATTACACTTCCAGAAGCTTCTGCTTTCTGTGGTGTGAATGTGAGGAAGGGCGTTCTCAGCACCCAGACAGATTATCTGGCAAGGCTGAAATCAGAGAGCGGGCTTTGATCCAATACCAGGAATCACGGTTCAACAGTAGTTAGGGAAAAATGAAAACCAAGTCTAAAAGCCCAGTCACTCTGCAAACCTGGGTCAGGCTGGCATTGCTGCTGCCACCTGACTTGGATCTTAGTGCAAATCTATCCCTTCCTTCCTAGGTTGCCTTGATGTGAAAGCTTGTGCTTTCAGTTTCCTGCTGTGGGCTGCCGTGCTCTGAAGGCTTGTGCTTTACCTTTGCACGGGGCTGTAAAAGCCTGTGGGCACTGACAGGGCTTTCAAAACTGAGTCAGCCTGTCCTCTGGCACATGGCAACGGGCCTTGCAGCTGATCTCATTGCTCTGCTGTGCCACTAGCTCCTGTGTGACATTAGCTAAATCAATTCGCTTCTGTTTGCATCTGTTTTTCACCTCTAAAGGGGGGACAGTAGTAATTTCCTATTTCACAGAAATCCTGTGAAGATAAATACATTAGCTGAGGAAGTGCTCAAATACCAGTGTGATCAGTGCCCCTCTCCATCTCTTTGGCAGCCTGTATTTTGTAGCCTGAAAGCCTGTGGTCTGCCAAACCATGAAGAATTGGAGCTGAAGACCACCAGATCAACTCTTGGACTGGCTGAGCACAGATGTCTTCACAACAAAAGCCAGAAAAACACACCTTCTCAGGGAACTGACAAGAATGGAAAAAATGGAGGAGAAGCAAACTTTGGCAGTAAACACAGAGGGGAGCAGAGACCACTCTAGCAGCAAAGTCACTGTATTTTGTGTATTGTTTGCTTTAACTTACGTGCACGTTATGTATTTTAGTCTTTCCACTGCCATTCATTTAGGTTTAGAAAAGAACACCAAGCTGATATTCCTGGGGCGTGAACACATGCAGACCATGCTGCAAATACTTACCTGCAGCACTGCTTTTCTGAGTAAGTGGTTACAATTTAGAAGAGTCTTCCATGACTGCCATTGGTACCCCAAAATTCAGTCCTTAGCAAGAGGTAATTTCAATTTTTGTCTTGGTGACCAGCATCCCCAGGGTCTTCTTCTAGCACATTTTATTCAGTCAGGAGCAAAAAACTTTCCCATTTAATAATACCCAAAATAGATCTACACACCAGGACCAAATTTTCTAGTGGTGCTTGATTTTGGTTTGTTTGCTTTTTTCCACAATGATCTTAGCTTTCTGCTTTGGTGTGAGGAGCAGGAAGTAAATGAACTATGAGGATCGTTACTCATATTTGTATACTTTGTAGGACCTCTAAGACATCAGTCAAGTGGGGAGCTCCACGGTGCTAGGCTCTATGCAAAGCTACAGTAAGAGAGAGCACATTTCCTGACCAGAACTGGTCAGCCAGCTGAGACAACCAATGCAGAAAGGGAAAAACACTCGTACGTACTTTCTAGAAAGGTACACGAGGAACTTACGGGCCTTGGCCAGGAAACAGAAGCAAATACAACTTTAGCATTGTGATTGTAGTATTATTACAACACTGACTTTTACTTCTTCAAAAGTAAAAGGTATAGTTCGGCAAAATTAAGGGGAAGTTGTTAACCTCCTCTTAAAGATTTTTCAGTCCAGACAATTAAGTGCTATGGATGAGGAAACATTAGGGCTGTCTCTCTCAGGTTTCAGTTCCTTCAATTGGAGAATAACAGAAATGGGCAACACAGATTGGTTTTTTTTTATTATTTGGAGCAAAACAATATTCTAATAATCCTGTCTTACAAAGGAAATGAAAGAGTCTTGGGGGTAATATTGAAAAAATGGTGGGCAGTCAGAGTCATGGCCATATGGTCCTCAAGATGTGCTGTCAAGCAGATCTACAGATGGAGATGTATTATCTTACATGAGCACCAAGTTGAGCATTGCACCAGGCACTTGTGAATCAGGCCAGTAGACCTGACAATACAATTGACAATTACTATAAAATCAGGTGAGAAACAGACAGCAGCAAGAATACTCCCTCAAAAAAACCCCAACAGTTGGAGAGAGGACAAGCTTCTGACAGGCTCTGCAGCTTACATATTCAATCCAGAACACTTAGCAAGTTTCGCAACATCTGAAACAAGAAGGGAAGTTGTTCTGACAAGTCTTAAAAGAATCAGCACCCTGGTCTTTTGATTTTATACCAATTTACTATGTTGAAGGCAAACTCTACTGAATCTACACACTAGCTGGCTATCAGGTGGCACTCAGGACAAGGGTATGGGTGTGTGCATGTACTCTGAAGAGCTGGATCAAAGGGAAGGAAGAGCTACAGGAGCAGTGACCTCCAAACTGAATACTGCAAATACAGACTGAGACTTTGCTTTCCAAAAAGCTTACCACTGAAACAGCTGAGCAGGCGGGAGCCACGAGAGCTACCGACACGATACACTCGGGTGCTATGTGTGAACTGGCGGATCATTGGCAGGGCTTTAGGACTCTTGTACAGCTCCTTACAGAATACAGCTCTGGTGACAATGTGCCACTGTGTCCTGTACTATACAAGCCCCCGAAGAAGACGCCTTTGCTTTGAGGAACAGTGCCCCATAAGTGTGAAGTCCTCAGAGAGGTAAAGGGGTGACAAACCAGCCACCCCACTCAAGTGGAGCGCAAACCACCAGTGTCTAGTGGGCTTACACTATTCATAGCTTTCCAGGTTTTTACGTCATGCAGGCATAGAGTGCATGGGGGAGTAACAAAGAGTTTAGGGTGGTAGCTGTATGAGAAAACTCTGTTTCGTGATTCAGATGATTAATGGCTTACGCCCATGGGACAATCATTTACCTGCAAGTCTTGGCTAGAAGCTTAAGGGCATCAAAAGTTTATGAGGCAGCTCTGTGTCAGTCACATGAATCCACACTGGTGAAGGTGTTTAGAAACCTGCATCTTTAAGCGTCTAGAAAGATCTTAAAAATTTATCCCATAGATTGGCCAGACATTTCAGTGTGTCCACTCAAAAACTCTTAAACATCTGACAAGATTAGTAAAGGAACAATAAGCCACACATCTTCCATTTTTCAAGCAAACTTCAATAACCTGTGGCTTATACATAAAATGAATGGGGGTTGAATAGCCATGACCCCACTTAAACTTGCCAACACGGCTGCTACGTGAGCTGGGGCTCTGGCAGCTCTGTGGATCCCTTCTCTGGAGTAGGGATCTCCCGCCTTCCCCACGGTCTTGTGCTCCAGAGCATCCTGAAGCAGATCCAAATTTTAACACAGAGAGTGGAGCCCATGGGCACTCTGGCAGTGTTGTGTGGCACTCAGCCAGCACCACTTACTCTAAGCTCCGTGGCCTCACTGTGTAATGCACAGAAGAGCTGTTTTGCAGCAATATTTGGATACCGTGTAGGAAGGAAAATATCCCCAGAAGCAAAGGCTTTAGGTGCCAGAGCTTCCTGCAGAGTGGCAGGGGTGCAAAACTGGCTTTAGGTACTCAGTTTAGGGCCAAGGCAAGTGACGAATGAGGGGCCAGGCATCACATTCAGTACTGTGAAGTCCAGTGCTCTTAAGAGTGCTCGAGGCAACAATGCTGGGACAGAGGAAGAACCTCTACAAACTATTTGGCTCCTACCAGCACCCTGGCTGGAGAAGATGAGATGATAACGGCCAAAGATCCACAAAGGAACACAATTACTACACACGAGGAGAAATCCTGGAGACCACAGAGGGGAAAAAAAGAAATCAAGATGCGGTGAAAAAGGCCTCAGTGACCCGAGCACGGTGCGCAGACAACGGCAGCAGGGCGAAACTGCCGAACACCGCGGTGTTGCCCGCGCTGACGCAACCCCGGCTCTTAGGAAGGGTTGGGCAAGGAGCCAAAGAGCACCAACACACCCGGTGCAAGGGCCTGACTGACTTAACCCTTCCACCGTCTCAGAAGTCCGCAGAAAATACGTCTCAGTTTCTCCATTGCTCAGTTCAGGGCTCTGGACGGGGGAGCAGGAAGGGCGGGACGGAGTAAACGAGGAGCAGCGGTCTAGGTGAGCGCACGGGCTGAAACATCGCGAACAGCCACGCCACGGCCAAACCATCACAGCCCGCAACAGGTCCCAGCGCGGCGCTCACCCGCTGCCGCCGAGGAGACCCGCGGGGAGCGAGGAGGGCTCCGCTCTGCAACCCGACCGCCGCTCCTCGCACCTACCGGGGCCACCCCCACCATCTCGGATCTGACCCGCTCTGCGACCCGGGGTTAAGAGCGGAGGGACCGGGCGCGGGCAAGGCGGCCCGCTCCGAGGCACGGTGGGGCCGTAGCCCCTTCTGCCGGCAGCCGGCCGAGGAAGGCGGCGGGAGCCCCCCAGCTGCCAGTCCGGCTCCTTCCGGCGGCGCCTCCAGAGCGCCCGCCCCGGGCCGCGGCCGCGCCCCACCGGGCCGCCCCACC
>VWPU01008950.1:391-15843 GCA_013398955.1 Callaeas wilsoni
ACACACACACACACACACACAGACTCACACACACAGATCACACAGACTCACACACACACTCCCACATCCGGAGCACGGCGGATGCGTGAATGCACTGCACACAGCACAGAGCTGTGTGTGCACCCAGCCATGGTGCACACATCCAGTTAGGGGGTATTTCCACGGAAAACACTGTTTTCATGACAGTCATTATCTGTATGTTGAAAGTCTTCTCTTCTGGTTTGGGTTTCTTTTCAAAGTACCTTAAGGGTTTCAGCAGTGCTGCAGTGGAACTTTTGGACCACTAACTCCAGACCAGGTTCTCCAAGCTCTCCTACAAGCAGATTTCCAGCACTATCTGCATTCACAGGACCTGAAAAGACCTGATAAGCTGGGTCCATAATTCTTCAGCCAACTGTTACTCCTGACCTAAAGGAACAAGCTCAAGGAGGTTTCCTGTGCAGCGTGACTCTGCTGCAACTCCAGAAAAATCAACAGGCTTCAGCAGGGAGAGGATTTGTATCCAGAAGTGCTCACAGATGGCTGAGGCTGAGCTCCAGCTTTGGATTTTCTGAGAGCACACCACACCCGTTACAGTGCCAACAGCACCCCCACTCTGGTATCTCAAAGCAAGCACTGACCAGCCATCAATAGCTCTTTGCAGCATTTATCCACCAATGTATCACCCAGATTTCTTTTTTTAGAGCCCATTTTGCACGCATATGCATATTAACAGATGCATAAAATCCAGGTCAGCTCCTTGCAGTTACCAAACCAGCAGTGAAAGTCCTGTGACATCAGCACAGCGAATGGTCAATGAATCAAACCCCTCTTCCTCTCCAGGACAGTGGCTCAGCTCCTGCTCTCTGCATTACACCATCCAACTTCCCGTTCTGGCCTTTGGGAAATCTGTTGCAGAGAACTTCGCCAGCCTGCAGAGTAATAGACTTGCAAAATGATCCCGGAAAAAAGTTTTATAAAGTTTTCTAACTTAAGCCACCGGTGAACTATCAGTTCACCAGTTATGTCCAAGAAGCCAAACCACAGTACAGCTACATCTGCAACATTATTTTTTAATAATAATTTTTTTTGGCATTATAGAGTTAAGAAATCCCATAACTCAGGCTTCCTGAAAAACTTTTCTTAGTGATTACTCATGTAAGCAATGAATACAGTTTAAAACTAAAGGCTCTTATGATCTCATGTGTCTGGTATTTAGTCAAAGCATACAGCAAATTCTTAAAAGCTGATCTAATATTAACAGTTTTTAGGAAAGTTTTCATGTACTGGTTTCCTCAGAAGAGCCTTTAACATCTACAACTTTTTAAAGAACATTCCAAATCAGTTAACATTTCGGGTGGGGATTTTTTTTTTTGGTACCATTTAGCTTTAATCACTGTTACCATGTTCTTCAAAATACTTGGACGAGTACAAAATAAATTCAGAAGATCTGAGGCGCAAGAAAATTTCAGCTGAAGAAAATTAATCCTTTATATAAGCAAACCCATTCACTGTTTTCCCTTTTAAGTCCATGAGAAGACAAATAAAACCAAAAAACTAAAACGAAATCACTCCAATACACAACACCAGCTGTATAAAACAGGGTGAGTCAAAAATAGCAGACCAATGCCAGCAGGAATCAGAGCTGGGATGGCCTATTCTGGGAGGCAGGAAGTCATTCACCCCATCCTCTTACCTTGGAATGCAAGAGGCATAAACTGAGCCTGACACTTAAAACTCTTACAACAGGGACAGATATAAAAGTACGCAGAAAATCACCAAATTCTCCTTTTATTTGTAAAAAAAACAAAAAAAAACCCACCAAAAAACAAACAAACAAACAAAAAAAACCACACACAAAAAAAAAACCCCACCACAAACCTCAACCCCCCACACACATGCTCCCAGCATCTACCTCAGGAACACAACAAAAATCTCATTTAATTGCTTCATAAGAACTGCCAAAATCTGAAAAAGCTATTGGGGGTTTCCATGTAACCCACTCAGCTCCACAGCAGAACCACCACTGCACACAGACCCATCTTCTAACGTGCCAAAGGACATGGGAGACTCAAATTCCACACCCTGGCACAGGAAACGGCTCCCTCAGAGCTGAAGGTGGTTGGTTTATCAGTGGTCCTCGCAGCCATGCTGTGAAGTATCCACTCACCAAGAGGAAACTGCAGTGTTCAGGGTAATTCTGCAACTCCTCTGCTGGGGAATGTCCCGGGAACTCCAAGCAATCCCCATGGCAGGACTGAATGAAGGACGAGCTGATTTTTCCCCAAAAGTTGTGTAGAGCAGGGAAAAGCAGGGAATGTCACATTTCTGCCAGAAAAACCAGTGCCATGCAAGCAAATGGAAAAAGGAAGTTCCATTCCTCCTTTGATTACGATTCTCAAACACATGCAGAAAATGGCCTCAAAACAAGCACCTTCCCTGAAACAGAACAGGCTACACCCACGAGATGCATGTGCAGGCCTTGATGGCAAATACAAATGGAAACCAGAGCTGAAGCCCCAGTGAGCTTCAGCCCATCTCACACCAAAGCCACGAGCACAGCACCACTGTCATGAAGGAAACAGAGCTGACAGCAAATTGCTCTGCTCTTCTCCACAGAATCGTAAAGCATAAAACTTGCTACGATTCAATTTGTAAGTTTTTAAACATGGTGAGTTCTAGAAAATCTGATCCCCCTCACATGACCGTGCTGTGAATAATAATTTTTCTTCAGAAGACCGGTTAATAAAAGCTTCCTGTTGGAATTTCCATTTTATTTGGCCTTAATTCTTTCCAAAGACTGGTTCAGCATCACTGAGACATCAAGAACACATCCAAATGGGAATAAGCAATGATTTTCAAAATAATACATGAAGAATTATGACACCCCAAATATTTTCATCTGTCCCAATTCTCTTCAGCTGCTATTTCAGAGGGAAATGAACCTTCAGCACACTCAAAAAGTAACTGAAATTCTGTAATAAACAGGGGAGACTGAGGGTTACAATTTAACAACAGACAGAAAGCCAAGGGGAGCTCTGCTGCCAGAAAACAAAGCTCCCATTCCCTCTCTTCTCTCACCACATGCTCCCATCCCCTAACTCAATTTTCTGCCACTTTACTTAATTAACTGGCTTGAAGAATAAGTTAACTTTAAGTTTCCAAAATAAATCCAGAGTCTTAGATAGCACACTGTGCATTTTACAGCTGAAACATGCAGTTAAGCCATTTTTCCCTGATGAAAGGAAAATATAAATTTATTGGAAACCTCTTCAGTGTGTATGGAAAGATTCAATTGTCTTGTTTGAGACTATAAAATAAACAAAGGTTTGATTCATTATTCCAAATTTGACCCAAATAATACTTCCCCAAGGTTTGATTCACTATTCCAAATTTGACCCAAATAGTTCCCAAGTGTAAATTCCTTCTTAGGATTTCAATCATAAATAACTTGAACTTACTGAATACAAGAAGGCAAAGCTTCAAGTCAGGGAACTATATTTTAATTACTAAATTTAGAAAAGGTTAAAAAAGGAGTATCTTAAAGCAGAGCTTATATTTATCTTCCCACCAGTTTTAAAGAAGCCGCTCTTCACTGGAGATGATCTCCCTCAGCCTGGAGATAAAATTTTAAAAAATCAAAACAACTAACCATCATCTGAGAGCAATTCCTGTACAGGAAAGGCAACTGAATGCCCATGAACCGTTAAAGACCAGCACAAAGCTCAGCTTTGAGATGTGCTCAAGCACCACTGTCCATGGAAGCAGCCTCCCTTTCTGATCCTTCTTCTCTGGAGCGCTGCAAGCAGTGCCAAACAGAACCAGAATTATTGGAATTGACCTCTGCTTATTAGCTCCCCTACAAGGAACCTTTTAAACAGCTCAGACGGGTGCTGGGATGGAGCAGGAAGCGTCTGAGGCTCAGAGCGGCCCCAGGAGCACGCTCCTCTCAGCAGCCCATGTGACAGCAGTTGTGCTGATAGCACGGTTAATTTTTAACTACACTGTCCCAGCATCACGGCTTCCATCTCTCAGATGTTTGACAAGGCAACATCAAGCAACATTTAACGTCAAGTCTTTCATGGTCCAGCTGTAACTCCACTCTTCGGTCTAGAAATCGTAAACAAGGAGCAAAAATATTAACAATAGTTCATCTGTAAACTGTTTAGAGATTTGAACTCAGATTAATCAGCCAACTCAGAAACAGCATTCAGTAAGGAATATTTCCAATTCCCTAAGCATGAAAAGATAAAATTATAAATCCACCTCCATAACACCCTAATTGTTCTCACCCCTCTGTACCAGGAACAGCTGCTTTAACCCCTTAAACTTTTACAGAAGGTCAGCCTACAAACAGACCCATTTTACTTAGGTGGCAGAAAAATAAGAGATCACTAAAATGAGGAAGTTCTGACCCAAAATGCAACCCATTTCTACATCATGGAAGTTTTTAGTCAAGAATATATTTTCAACTTTGATGAAGACTCAGAATAAAACTTCAAAGTTAAACAGAACGTTCTCAAATAGTCCGGGCACACTGCAAAACTGTTTGCGCAAAAAATCCCCAGAAACATTCATTTAAGAAAATTCCCTTGTAGCACTTTAGTTCCCTTCAGTAAAAACCCAAAATGAGTCACCACGGATGGATTTAGAAGCGATCAGCTCTAAGAGGAGCCTGCAGTCAGTTTAGCTTCCACAAAGCAACGTAAGCTTTCTGTGCATCCCTCCCCAGGACCAAGAGTTGACTTTTTTAAAAATTATGCTTAGTGACTGAAATTGGGAAACATGGAGGCTTCACTGTCAGCTGAATCAACTCTGATGCATCAAAGCAGGATAACTGGATTTTTCCTCTTGTGTTCTAAGCCTACCTTTTTGATGCACACTGAATTTAAATGAACATATATTCAATTCTGAAAGAATATTTTCTCATGAAAAGTATTACTAAATGCTCAGTGGAAGTCTGAAGAAATAGTGGTACTTAAGACAACCAGTGTTAGCACAGAAAAACACCAATATCTCTTTATGAACATGCCCAGATTTACACAACAGCCTGTGATTCCAGCAAAGTTATGGATTTTAGTTCTGACCCTAGGAACACGTGCATTTGTCACTCAGCAGACAAACGGGCACAGGGGACACTACATCTCTGCCTGGTTTGACACAGCTGGATCAGGCCTGCAGACGAGGATATGAAACACTTAAATTTATCAAAGGCAGAGAGATCAGCTGATCAAACAGGGCTTTCCGCTGTGACCCCTTCCTGTTTTCTGTTTAGAACTGCGAACTTGAACTCCAGCAACCAACAAGCCTCTATTTTACTTCTTCTTTCAAGAAGCTGAAAGCAACACAAAAAAGAACTCGCATATATTCCTCATTCTTTACAGAAGAACTTTAAAAAAAGCTTGAACTTTTTCTATGAAAGTGTTACTACATTTGAAACTAAACCTAAAAATTACAATAGTGCTGTTCAAGCTCTTTGCTGTTGAAAACGCTGATATGGGTAAGCATTACATCCATCCACACTTCCACAGTTTTTCTTTCCAGAGAGTACAAATGAAAGGCCTAACAGAGCAGTTTAAGGTTATCCTGACATTACCTAACACAAGGCCAGCTGTACCCCCTCCTTCTCACATGTTTAGTTTTGCTTTCTGTTGGAAATGCTGTAATAATTAAAAGCCAAAACAGACTCCCACCTTCTCCCCAACTAAAAATGTTGCTCTCTTCCACAAACAGCTGTAGAAATAACTCCCTCAAAAAGTGAGTTCAGTAAAATGCTCACACACAAAGGCAGGATCACGCCAAGCAGTTGATGTTTCAGTGGAACAGTATTTATGAAAAATTTGCTTATGATCTGATTCAAATGCCATCGAAACTTTCAGATGGAAAACACAGGTAACCTCTGCCTCAGATTATTGGTGTTTAGTGGTGCAAAGTTAAGTCATATACAAATTACAAGCAACAGGAAGTCAAGCAAACATAATAAGGAAAATCAATTAGAAGCAGTTGGGTAACACTGCCAAGCACCACTGCAGCCCAGTGACATTTAAACCTAAACCAAGTGACGAGCCTAAACCAGTGACATTTTAAGCCTAAGCCAAGTAGGTGACTCAAAAGTAGCATTCGAGAGCAGTTATTTGAAGTTTTTAAAAAACGATCTGCACAGAAGGCAACTCGAGCATGAATTTACCTCCAGAACCGGTCCAGCTCCCAGAATGGTTCTCTCCACACCACTGGCGTACCCTTTCTGGCTCAGCGCCGTGAGGCAGTGAATTAAGAAGTTTGTGCTTTGGGTTTTCCCAGACCCACTTTCACCTGATATAACGATGCACTGATTAACATGTTTTTTAAGCATTGTGTGATAGGCCACATCAGCAATGGCAAAAATATGAGGCTCCAACTTCCCAAGCTGATGGTTCTCATACATCTTGACATACTTGGGATTATAAATGGGCAGGAACTTGAAGGGGTTAATTGCAATCAGGATACTTCCTGCGTAAGTGTAGATTCTGTGCTTTAGGAAGCGGCACTTGAGATTCTCCAGGAGCGTTGTCTCCGTCAGGTTGGGCAGATTGCACAAGTCATCGAAGTCCTCCTGGTGCCAGGGCAGAAAACCCCTCTCCACCAAGCGCCGAGCATCCGTCTCCTTGGAAAGCAGCTGCATCTGGACGTACTTGATGGTGCCATCAGTGTTCCTTTCCTGCAGGAGGAAGTAGTACCCATCCTTCTGTGGGTGCTCGTCCTGAGCGCGGCGCGGCCAAAGCAAAACCCTGTGGACAGGAGAATCATTTATGTCAAGTACCCATTCTTCTCCACCCGATTCTTTCACCTCCACGAGCACATAATGTTTGGAGACATCCAAGTTTAAGATATTAATCACATCCTTGATGACATCTGATGACGTGCTGTCCTTGGTTGCTGTCACTTTGCAGCAGGGAGCACTTTCTGTTGAGAGCTGGGGGTAAATATGAAGATTATAGGCTGCCTTTGCCTGGCAAACTGCACTGTCAGCATCTTTTAAACTCATTCTGTCCCCAGGTGGGCTTCAGTCTTCTGCCCCTGCTTAATATGCAGTGCCCATTGTCTGAAAAAAAAGGAAAGAAAAATGAAAAAAATCAGGTCTTAAAAGAGTGTACAACAGATATTAGGGCAAGGTGTTATTTTCTGCCGGATGAGAATACAGAGAATATGTGCCGGTTTGCACTATCACACAGTGCATTTGTTCTTTAATAACTTAACTACCAGTGATACTACTTCTACCAGCCTGTTTGAGGTATCCTATGGAGTGGAGAGCTGCCACAGCACAGGGCCTCCTTTCACTTTTCCCTCTACTCCCACGACACCCCTTCCTCCCTGCCATGGCACACAAGAATTCATACAGCCAAAGCGAAATAAACCAGGATCAATGTCCAAATTAAAACTTCCTTGTTTCCCCAGGTCGGTTTTAGCCCAGGTGCTTTCCTTGACCTGGTCCACATAAACGTTTATCCACCCTCCCACAGAAACACTTCCTTAAAGGTGCACCAGCAGCTTTAATGTAGAAATAGGGTTTGGTCACTTCTTAATGCAGCAGTGACAGTTTAGAGCAGCCATGAGCTATGGCAGAGGGATCAGTGCACAGTGCAAGGAGGAAAATATTCTGACACTGAGATCCACTTTTTTTCCCTTCATTTCTCCCAACTAAGCTCTCTTCATGAGAGGCACAAGACAGGTACAGCATCTACCCCACTGAGCTTTCAGGAAGCAGAGCCCCCAGCTGCCTGGAGCAGACACTGCTGTCCACTCCCCCTAACCCACCACAGGGATTTCTTCAACTCGGATCATTTACACAAACAAGAGACTGCTCATTCCACTTGAGTGAACCACATCCTTGCTACAGAGGGTTTGAACATGACTTTTATCTTCCATTTTAGGCAAAAAAGTAAAGTTAAGTCTTATTGCAACTATTTTTCAGCAGTAAACAGGATCCTAAACAACCCACTTCATTCACAAACCTTTATACCCATCATCACATCAACTCCTTCCTCACTGGGTTCAGGAACCTCATTCACAAATCTCCAGAAACCATTCACTGCAATTGCTTTTTCCTCCTTTCAGCCTTGGTGCAGGTCAGACACGTAACTTCCAGCCTATCAACAACCTCAGAAGCCAACCTCTTCCTCACTGGCAAGTTAAAAGTCTCTAGACTCTGTTACAGTCTGTACCTTTGCTGGTGATTTTCCTCTCATCTGCAATTTGGTGCCCTCAGATCACCAGGACTAAGTTTGCCCACGTTGCTTTAGCTCCACAGCTCATTTGCTTATCAAGGGGTACTAAAATGAGAAGGATAATGAAGTACCCCTTTGTTTTAGCAGTCTCTAAAACTTCATACTGAGAATAGCAGTTCAATTTTTGTTTCAAGAACAAAGTGCTCTAATTATACACTGACATGCCAAACACATTTTTTTAAAAAAAAGAGGAAAGAGGCAGAGAAATGCCAAAGAAGTTACTTTTTGCCACTAAACAACTGCACAGGAACTTGCACAAGGCCACAGAGAGCAATCATTTCAAATTAAAATCAGTAGAGTTGGAGGCTTTTAGCTGCCACTTCCACTGCAAGTAATGAATCACTTCACAAAACATATGACATAGCTGTGGCTCATGAACAGCCTCCAAGGAGGGAGCTGTGCTTTAAGGGACTCTGCACAGACAGCTTACAGCAGACACTGCCACACAAGCTGGGTCATTTGTAGTGGCTACTCATCAAAAGGAAGCCTGAATAAGCCACAGATGGCAAGACAAACCACAATACATCTCTGATCAAACTGTATGATCCACCCAAGAATGTTTTTTCCCCATTAAATGTCGTTTTTCGTTCATTAAGGAGAATTGGTTCCAAGAACCTGGCCATACAAAAGGCTGCAGCAGTGAGCTCCAAGTCCCCTCTCCATGTCCTGTAATTATCGAAGTCTGAAGCACCTTTGAAGTAATTAAGCAAGTGTTAAGCATTCCTAATAAATAAAAGCTCAAACTTTGACACACAGTAGAATGTACAGCAGACTGCTGCTCATGGGGAAGATCAATCTGAGCACAGACAGAAATATAGAACAACAGTGACCATTTTTCTCTTCAGCTACTCAGCCAGTTCAAGGGACACAGCCTTTTGCAGACTTCCTTTTTTCACCCCCCAGCAATTAGTTTCAGACACACAGACTGCTAAGTTAGAGGAAGTCCCCTCAGTAAGCACTTTGGCCAAAACAGATCCCTAAAAAATTGTGGCACCAGCTTTTTGCCAACACAGAAGAGCTGAACCTCAGTGCTGACCTGTGACTTTACTAACACACATTTCCTAACCTTGTCTCATGTCAGCCACCAAAATGTGGGACATTGCTCAAGATCCCAGCTCACACTTTCAAAGAGGAAGCCAGAGTGCAGATGCCACTTCTCTACAAGTGACAAACCCGAGGCCATTAGAGCCAGTAGGGTCTGCTCAGGTGTATATGACTGGAAAATTCAATTTTTCTATCTGAGAATGTCCAAATATTGCGGAGGTTTGAGGAAAACCTGCTGGTCTGCTACTCCTTCTATCCTTAGAAAAGATATCAAATTTATTTGATGACAACACTGCTCTGAAAGAGACAGACCTCTGGCTTCCCACTAAAGAATTTTTCAAGCCACAAATTAGAACACACAAGCAAAAGAGCAGTCACTGAACAGATTATAAAGTGGTTACCTAATGAGTCCCAGTAGTCAGCTAAGGACAGGGTATCTTCAAGCAATTGGAGGATGAGTTCCTAGTGAAGTTGGATTCCTGGCATCAAAGTAAACATTTTCATGATGGTTCTAAAAGAAAGGAAAGAGTTACTGATAATGAACATATAGAGAGATTGAGAAGGCAGCAAGTGAGCAAGAAGTTAAATCAATTATACAGTTCGGTAATGCAGGAGTGAGAAAACAACTGCTAAACAAATTTCAGCTGAGTTTAACAGATATGTAAAACTTCAAATTTATCCAAGAACCAATCCATATCAGAGGGATGGAATGGGAGCTATCCTGAAATAGGTTTGAAAGCATAGGAAAGAATTATTTAAACATGGTGTTCTACCACAGCACCACAAGCATGACAGTGAATGCAATCTCCAGATAAACATAAATGAATATTTTGTCAGGCAGCCATACTACCCTTGTATTCAGAAGATACATGGCCAACACAGCATCTAGAATAAATCCAAATTTCAGTTAAGGAGCTAAGGGTAGCAACAACAAGAACAAACCCAAATCTGTTAGAAAATACCCCCCTTACAGCCAAACACTCTCCAAGCTTTGTCTGTGAGGAGCACACAGAGGACACTGTTATCAGTGGCAGTCCTTGCACAGGACCTGCAGTTGGGTACAATCACCAGGCTGCAGGACAAAGCCACAACACAGGGCAGAGGCTGGAATTCAAAGCTAAACAAACCCAGGCAAACAGAAGACATAAACATCACCAGAAGGTTAAACTGCACTGCAAAAACTTAACTGAAAATAAAGATGAGGCCTGATGGCCAAAGCTCTTTTTAGAAAATCAGCCAGTCCCCAGGAAGCAAGTTGCCTCATAATTCTGAAGAGAGAATTGCAATGATTCCTTCTCATTTTACGATCTCAAATTATTTAGACGATTTTTTAGCAATTTAAATATTTATTCATGTAAGTATTTCAATTGGCTCATTGAGGAAGCACAAGCCTGAATTCAGGTGCAGAGAATATTGAAGTAAAAGGAGAAAGAACAAGAAAGAAGGTAATATTGAAACCATACGGGTCAGAATAAAACCCTGCAGCCCAACCACCACTGCTGGGTTCTGTCTGGAGGTGGAAATTCTGCAGTTACCTCAAGTTCTTTCAATACCCTTTCTTATGAGAAATCCCTTTTCAACATATGGAAGAGGAAAAAAATCTGTAACTTTACCTTTTGCTCAGAGAATTTTAGTAAAAAAACCAAAAAATTCCAATTCTAGACGGTAATTTAGATGGTATTTTGTAAGAGTTTTCTAGACTCCGTTAAGCCAATTTATTTTTTAAAAGGCATTAAAGGCAACAGTGTCCACTTGGTAACAGAGTGGAACTCCAGCAGAGAGCTTCCCCCCAATCAGTGCAGGGTATCTCTTTCGTTTAAATAAGGCCATAATTTGAAGCCACATATTTAGTCAATGAATCATGGGGAAGCTAAAAAGGGAAAGCTACCATTACAGCAAATTTGTCGAGGATGAACTTTATAATATTCCAGTTCTTCGCATTTTCATGTGCATTTCCACTGCTGCATTCCTCAAAGGGAAAGATTCAAGCTTCTCCCACTGCCCACCAAGCAATTCTCAACACCAAAGTGGAAATGTATCACAGGTACTCGACCTCTGATATTCCTAAACACCAGACCTGCCAGTGAGCATCCCCAAAAGAGACCAATCTGTCTGCTCAAACTGAAACCATTTAGCAATTTCAAAAATATTCAGCTATTACTGACCTTGATTTCCAAAGCAAGGAATTTCCAGCAAAATAGGCTACAGAGACACCTTAAAGTTCCCACAATTAACGGTGCAATTAACAGGTAAGGCAATTAACAAGCAAGGTAAAGATCCTTGTCCTACCTCACATCAGAAGGACAGGTGCTGTCAAACAATTGATCATCAACGATTTTAATTTTTTTCATTATTCCAGGCATTTGAAGGTTACCTGAAAATCACTTTGCATTCTAGTCACACTTCATGTTTTCCCTGCTTGTAAAAAATTCAGCTGGACTAAACAACTTTAGATCCTTGGTTTTCTTTAACTGAGAGCTCTTGGATTTTCTGCACCAAAAGGAGGAGTTCTGAATGGACCACACAAAAATTACAACACATTCGTTCCTACTCTTTGCAATCAGCCCTGCCCCAGAGTGCCTGACAAAGGAGAAGCTGGGCTGCAATGCAGTGTAACACAGGAAGAAGTCAAAGAAATCTCTTTTGGTACAGGCAGTTCCTTCCCAGTTACCTGCTCCTGGGACCCTGTCCCAACTCACACCCTAAACCACCCCGATGCTGACTCCACTTCCTCTGAGTGACTCAAATTCACAACCTCACCTCAAAACACAGACACCTTCCCAGGCCTCACAGTGATGTTAGATGTTATTACCTTATAAATGTTATTACCTCATAAAAATGTGATGTCGCAGAGTTACAGATGATTCAGAAAACGTGGCCCTGTTGAGGAATCAAGGCAAAACAACTGAAAGGGTCACAGGTAAAGAATGCAAGCCAAAAGAACCTTGGGGGCCATTCTGCCACCTTTTGTAGTTTTCTTATTTTTTTTCCTTAACAGCACTACAGTTGTCAACAAAGGAAATAATAGCTTCACTGCTCTAATGTTGCATTTATACCAAGGAGAAAATTTTTAAAGAAACTTTAGGTTGAACTTTTGTGTGAACAGAATGTACATATGTCAGAAATAGCTTTAAAACACTTTTATTGTTTAATGTCATTGGTCTTTATAGAAAGGGCAGATTTTTCTGGAATCTGCATTGAGTTGTGTTTGGTAATCAGAGACACACAACACAATAAAGCCTTGATAAAAGCAACTCCACAAGCCACGTGTAAGTCACTTGATATACCAAGAAAACACAATATACTACAGACAAAACCTTTGAATTTTCATTTTGTGAAATAAAGACATTCCTAGTCCTTCTATTAGAAAAATAAACCCTTATCAGCATCTCGGGCTTTACTTCTCCTTGATATTAGCATAAACAAGCCTTGTGTCTCAGAAATGTGATAAATACCTTCAGCCTTCAAATTCACAAAAAACCACTGAACCAAAAACATTTTGTTGAATCAGAGTCTTTCACTTTTCCTTGACTGTTAAGATAGCCAATATTGTTGCATTTTTTGGGAATTCTTCCTTTTTAAATGCCTAGAATATGCAAATCCTGCCCTTTGACCTTCTAGCTGAGGAAAGGCCATATTTAGCCTCAGTGTGCATGTGAGTCAAAGAGTTATTCATGCACAGGATTATTCAAGAGGTCTAATGTTTGAATCACTACGGGTCAGAAAACTGTCTGCACAGAGCACTCCTTTCTAGGTGAACCTCGTTTAAATCTTTCATCAGTTGCATTTACTCTTCCTAAATTATTCAGTTCCATGGGCGTTTTGGGTTCCACAGAAAAGCCCAGCCCTGGGAGTCTTCCCACTGGGAATGGACAGTTTGTGCAGGCAGCTGTCACTGCAGGAGCTGCAACATTCAACTCGTGAAAAAGCTTTTTGTTGAGACAAATGGTTGGTCAAGCACAGTAACAAAAAAAACACCCAAACCCAAGCCCCAAACTGTACAGTTCTACAAAATACTTTGCATTACTGCAGTAACTCCCGAGTTTTATGTGAATAAGGATTAAAGATTGAGCAAGTGGCCTCGGATGCATCACCCTGAAAAGCACAACGTTTTGGACTTCAGATGTAGGGCAGCCAGAAAACCCCATAGCAGTGCAAAGACAAAAATAATCAAGATGAACTCTTTTCTGAAAAAAGCCACAATGAGTCTTGGCAGTAATATGAATACGCATTAAAAGCTCCCCAAGCTGCTTTCCCTACATGAAATGGGTTTGCTCCTCACAAGATCCTGAGTTAAAGACACCCAGGGCTTACTAAAACTCGCTGGGTGTGACACCAACATCCTAAACCGGAATGCAGGGTTACCCCACGCTGTTACTTTAGGGCAAGTTCTCCAGCCATGGATTCCAGCTAACAGGCCTGAAATCAAAGAGCTCCTAATTACCCATGACAAACTTATTTGCAAACAGCTTGGCAGACGCACCGATACCGATCCGGCTCAGGAGGACCGTGGGAGGATGCTGATGACATCTTTGAAAGGCTAATTGCATCTGCCAGGAGCTTGAGATCATCTCCAGCCCTTTGCTCCACTGCCACCCATTTCCAGAAGGTGAAATCAAAGAATGCTGAGCTCATTTGCATCCAAAGTGCTTCTCGCTTTTCACAAACACGAATTGCAAATAAAGCTGGGCAAGAATTTTGCCAAAATACTTACAGAGTAACAGAAAACAAAGCTAAAATGATACTGGGAATTCATCTTCCAGCAGGATCACACATACCTGTATGAGACCTATGGCCACGATTGTCATGAGTCAGGATAGGCCGATACTTTTAAGTCTAGAAACATGTAACAAAGGATGTTCCTAGCTTGCAAAAGTTTTACTTCCCAGAGATTGCAAAACCAAGCTTGCCAAAAAGACAGAGCACTATCGACATCCACACAGCTAGAGGCACAGCTCAATTGGGCAATGACAGTAATCACGATAAAGCACAGCAGCAGCAGCAACTGTCAAGAGCTACCCAAAAATAACACAAAGAAACAAAAGAACCGTGAGAGTTTTAACGAATTTTTTTGAAAGATCATGAGATATTTGTCTGAAAGATTACGGGCTGTTCATACCGAGAGTCAGAGACATCACACGAAAAAGCAGAACACTGTGTGGCTGAAAAATCACAAGCAGGAGACGGAAAAAGCAGGAGATGAAAGTAACACCGTGCGCTGCTCCGCGGGCAGGCTCTGCCCGA
Organism: Callaeas wilsoni; assembly: GCA_013398955.1. Lineage (NCBI taxonomy): Eukaryota > Metazoa > Chordata > Aves > Passeriformes > Callaeidae > Callaeas > Callaeas wilsoni. The sequence goes on from VWPU01008950.1 coordinate 14,923, forward strand.
GAGACGGGAGGCACAGCCGAGTATCAGACACTTCCCTTCCCCTGGGCACGTCCAGCTCCTCGGGCACAGCTGACACAAAGTCAGCCAGCAGCACCGCATCTGCCCCGCGCCCGGCACAGCGCCGGAGCCGGGCACAGCCCCCGGCCGCGAGCAGACCCGAGCTCCTGAGGGTGCCCCGGGGAACCGCTCCGGCCCCGAGCTCCTGAGGGTGCCCTGGGGAACCGCTCCGGCCCCTAGCTCCTGAGGGCACCCCCGGGAACCGCTCCGGCCCAGAGCTCCTGGGGGCACCCCCGGGAACCGCTCCGGCCCAGAGCTCCTGGGGGCACCCCCGGGAACCGCTCCGGCCTCGAGCTCCTGGGGGCACCCCCGGGAACCGCTCCGGCCCCGAGCTCCTGAGGGCACCCCCGGGAACCGCTCCGGCCCCGAGCTCCTGGGGGCACCCCCGGGAACCGCTCCGGCCCAGAGCTCCTGGGGGCACCCCCGGGAACCGCTCCGGCCCCGAGCTCCTGAGGGCGGCGGCGGAGCCCCACGGCTGCCCCGGCCTGGTACTGACCCCCACACATCCCCTCAGAGCTGACCCCCAGACACGCCCTCAGAGCCGACCCTCACGCGCTCCCTCAGATCTACCCCGAGGCACCGACCCTCACAGATCCCCTCAGAGCCGACCTCCATACTCCCCCTCAGAACTGCCCCGGCCGCCCCACAGCGCTCGGTGCGACACCCAGTCCCTGCGAGGCACCGCTACCCCAGCGCTGGGCAGCCCACGGCGAAGGAGCAGGAGAGAGCGGGAGCGATGTGGAGCAGGGGGAAGAGGAGCGCGGGGCCCGTTACCTGCGCCGGTGTCGAAGCGCGGCCGCCCGGCCCCGCCGCCGCCAAAGGCCCCGCGCGCGCCACTTCCGGGTGGGGTGGGGGGGGCAGGGG
>VWPU01008953.1:0-50526 GCA_013398955.1 Callaeas wilsoni
GGGGGGGTCTCTGTGAGGGGAGCAGCTGCCCCGTGCCGGACAAGGCGATTCCTGCCGCCCCCGGGGAAACCGAGGGCGCCGAAGCCCTGGGAGGAGCCGGCGCCGGCCTCAGGGAGGGAAGAGGCAGCAGTTAGCCCTGGAGAACTGAAGATCTGAGTCTGAGAAAGAAAAGAAAGCGGGGGTGGGGGGAAGCATTTTGGGGATTTTTTGGGCTTTTTTTCCGGGTTTTTTTGGTTTTTTTTTTTCCAGGTTTTTTTTTTTTTTTTGGTTGTTTGTTTTTTTTTTTTCTTTGCCGCTCACCATTCAGCTTCTATTTGGCAATGAGTTCAGCTAATTTTCCCCCAGTCGTGCCTGTTTTGCCTATGGCAGTAACCAGTACACGATGACCCTGGTTTTATCTACAGAGTGCCTTGATGGGCCCAGGGCAGTGGTGGCATCCCCATTTGCGGCAGGATTTATAATACACGGAGATGTGGCACACTTGTGGACATGGTTAACGGTGGGCTTGGCGGTGCTGGGGTAACTATTGCATTTGATGACCTCAGAGGTGTTTTCCAGACTTAGTGATTTGGTGGTACATTATCCTGACCCACATGAGACATGTTACTATCTCCCGAGTTCTGAAGGGGAGTGAGAGTGGCTGTGTGTGTCTGGCAGCTGGCCAGACTCAACCCACCTTGCTTTTCAAGTCTTTCACACAAACCAATGACTTGCTATTTAAACAGGCTGCTCCGGAAGATGAAAGGTTGGAGGAGCTCAGCTCCTGGCTTCCCTTCCCCCAGCTTCCAAAACCAGGAGCTTTTAAAAATAACTAGAGAAGGGAAAAATTAACTTTTCCTTCAGATTAATTCCTCAACGACCAATTCTCATCCAGAACTAACTACGATATTCTGAATAAGCAGAGCACAAAAATATCTGCGGATCTGGAGAAACTTTGAGTGACAGGTGACAGTCAAGACAATCCTAGCACAGCTAATAAAAGAATTTATTGTAAACATACGTATATTACACAATTATACAGTATAATACAGATAACATGAAGGATTTAAACACTCAGCATTACAAATAGGGGCAATATTTGTAAAGAGATCTTTAACTCTTCAGAAAGCCAGAGAAATATACCGTAACATTTCAACACACGGCACCTGTAGCATTCCACAAACACCTGAACGGATGTGTGAAATTCCACAACCTCTAACTCATCTCCAAGCAATTCCCACAGGAACTTCTCACCAACAAATTTTTCTCCCACCACTATTCAAAATGCAAAGAACTTGTTGCAAACGTTTCCTACATCTGAAGAACTAAACAAATGTGTCGTTTTCTATCTGCTTTTAACAGTTTATTTTTCTTCAGCAAACCTTATATACTAATAATATAGCATCTCCTAGGAGAATAACCTGTGGTTGCTCAGAAACGTGGCAATAAATCTCCACTACAAGAACCCCATTAAGAACGAGGGGTCTGTACCTGCCTGCTTGAGGGCCAGGTTCAGGCCTTTTTCTGAAACTCCATTCCTCACAGAAAAGCAGGACACAGGCAAAGCAGCCACAATTTGCAAACAGATGCCCAAAGACGAGCTCCTGCATCCTGAAAAGCTGCTCTGGGTGTTACCAGAATCCCAGAAACAAAGCCTGCAAGAGCCAGGGGCTGGAAATGCATGTGTACAGAATCACAGAACATGCTGAGTTGGAAGGGACCCACGAGGATCACCGAGTCCAGCTCCTGGCCCTGCACAGGGCACCCCACGTGTCTGTGAGAGAGTTGTCCAAAGGCTTCTTGAACTCAGACAGGTTTGGTGCTGTGCCCAGTGCCCTGGGGAGCCTGTTCAGCACCCAACCACCCTCCGGGTGAAGAACTTTTTCCTGATACTCAACCTGCACCTCCTCTAACTCAGCTTCATGCCATTCTCTCGGGTCCTGCCACTGGTCACGAGAGTGAGGAGGTACCTGGCCCTCGGGAGGATGTTGAAGACCACAATGAGGTCTCCCCTCAGTCTCCTCGAGGCTGAACAGACCAAGTGACCCCAGCTGCTCCTCCTATGGCTCCCCCCCATACCCTCTCCCATCCTTGTGGCCCTCCTTTGGATGCTCTCCAATAGCTTCACGTCTTTTTTCATATTGTGGCACCCAAAACTGCACACAGTACTGCAGGTCATTGCAGATCATAGCACGACTGAGTTTGCCCCAAAGGCTGTTCCCACAGAACCTGCGGGCTGTCATGATAGCGACAGGGATCTTTAAAATGCCCTTCTCTTTCATAAAAGCTGTGCACAGGGATGCCTGAAAGCAGTACAGACCCCAGGTTCACTACAGCCTACCAAGCGTGGGGCCTGCAGTTCCCCAGCTACCTGGATTCCTCCCAGCTCAACACTGAGCTGAAACATAATCACTGCTGCTCAACTCCGTCACACTGACCTCCGCTGATAAAGTAATGTCAGGGCTAAGCGGTGCCCTTTCCTTTCGCGGGCAATCCTGCACTCAGCTCACCCGAACAAGCCAGGATTAGCTTTTGAATCCACAGCATCTGTAACGTCCTTCCTAGGGGGCATTTAAGTCCTTCTCTGAATGCTGTCTGGATTTCATCCATTGGTCCCATTTCCTAGATTCAGGCGTCAGGTTCCGCCACTCTTATTTTCAACAGAACTGCAGCTCCCTGTTAGCTGTGATGAACTGAGAGGGGCTTTCCTGCAGATCCTGGTTGTATTTAAGGTGGAGAAGACAGGTGGCATCCCATCTGAGATACACAGTACTTCCTTCACTTTAACAACTGCATCAAAGTTACGCTACTCTCCTTCCAAGTCTGAAACCACCCTCTAACTGAAGCATTTTTCACAGTTCCTGTGCGCTACTGTAGTTACCATCGCCTGTCTTCTAGCCTAAAAAAAGCACCAAAAGATAACATTCTGCTCCTACCCCAGGCCAAGAAAGATAACTGTAGTTTAATGTTTATAAAAGGCTTTGTATTGTCAAAGCACGGCACCAACAAGAGCGAGGCCTCAGTACACCCCTGTGAGGTAGGTATCCTGCTCCCCATGCTCAGAGATGGGGAAACTGAGGCACAGAGTGATTAAATCAAAGGCCATGCAGCAGATCAGAGACCCAGCTGAGATCAGCGCACTGGAGGTTCTGGCTGTTTGGCCCATGCTCCACCCATGACAGCACTGCCAGACAGAACAAGCATGCTGAAAGCATGACATTCTCACAGAAGTCCCGCCAACTTCACGATGGCTTATCCACACTACCAGCAAGCACCCATGGGGCGGGACAAAGGGGTGGTGGATGTGGGGTGGTCAGGATGTTGTCAACGAAGCCTTCTTCAGCAAGGTGTTGATAGCCAGGCTGCAGACGTGTCTCCCTCACCAGTGGTGTTCCTGAGACAGGTGAGTGTTGGGGTTAGTAGCAGAACTTCTTCCTGCAGTCAAGACATCAGAGAATCTCCCCACAAGCAGAAAGTCTTTGATTTTTTCAATCCTACCAGGCCCCTCTGTGTTGAACAGAACTTAAGCCAATGCAGTGCTGCTCTCACAGCACTTCACAGTTTAGGCTGATACTTCGTGAACACTGCTACAACATTAAAACTTGTACAACACCGCTGGCCATCTGCCCTCCAGCACTCTTCAAACCTTCTGGCAGCCTGGGGAGGCACTCGCTGGGCAAGCGAAGCGTTTCAGCCAGCCCAAGCCCACAAACCCTGAATATCATCTTTGTTCCTCTCCTTTCCCATGCAGGACAAGCAGTCAGTCAAATCTTTCCAAGCCTGATTGTGGTTTGTTCATCTTGTTTGAGGATGTGCCAGTCTACCCTTCCCAAGGTGACTAAGAAAGGTGGCATCTGACACCTCCTCTAGAGAGGCAAGGAATTTGGTTAGGTGACACTTCGCTGAGTAAGCTACTGACAAACCTACCCAGCTGTGTTCTCAGTCACGTACATCATGCTCAGGCAAGAACGGCCAAATTTGCTGCAGCCATCAGCCTTCTGCTCCCCCAAACGCACACCTAATCCACCCATCTACTCAAATGGCCCAGTTTAAGAGCTGCCTTTGACTTTCCTCATATTCAGAGTGCCAAAGCAAGTGCCCTCCTCACTGCACGAGGAAACCAACTCGTATGTAGACTGCATTAAAAAACATCCTTTCTCATCTTAAAAACCAGTTGAGTCTCACCAGCAGAGCTGTCTCAGAGGGACCAGGCCTGTGGAGTCTCTCACAGCTAGCAACTTGATGCAAACTGACAATGTTTGTTCAGCCACTGAACATACACTTACCAAGTAAACACTGACATTTAACAACTTGATTTGGAACAGAGCATCATTTTGTTGCATTAAGGTGCATCTTTAATTGGAGGTAACAATCTAGTAGCCCAATGTTATAATTGTAATAGTGTCCTACAGAAATACTGGATTTGTCAACCCAACTTCAGTCATAAATCCACCTTTCCTGTAGCATCTTCTCTGCTCTATTTCATTGCTCCTCATTTAGTATCTTCATATGTTTGTTTGTGAGGAAGTCAAGAAAGGGAATATTACAGATGGCTTTGTGAATATTCATCACTGTGATCTCTCTTGGAGTCCTGCAGGGAATGCATCAGAGATGCTATTATAATACACAAAAAACCACATATCCATAAAGCACCAAGTCAATAAATTTACCAACGGGGGGGGGGGGAAGAAAGAAAAAATAACAATCAAAGCCAAAAAAAGGATATAAGAGCAGGTGTTAGAGCAATGCAGGGAAAGCATTAACGTATCACAGCACAAAAAAAGCCACTCAGGTGACTGGGGGAAACCTCTTGGGCACTGGGACAGGAAAATCAAGTACTAAAGTACGAATTCTTGAACTTGTATAGCGCAGTTGTTGTGCATGTATTTCTATATATAACATGTATACATACTTTTTTATATATTATGTAAGTATTTATATATTGCATACAAGTGAATATTAAACTGAGCGTTTTCTCATAGTGTTTAGGGTTTTTTTTAAATCAGTTTAAGCTATCTCAAATCATGCTGCTGAACAGAAATCAAAATGTGGCCTAATCATTAGATAATAAAAAAAAATTCTTTACTGTGGAGAGTGCTGAGGCCCTGCCACAGGTTGTCGAGAGAAGCTGTGGCTTCCCCATCCCTGGAAATGTGTAAGGCCAGGTTGGACGGGGCTTGGAGCAACCTGGGATAGTGGAAGGTGTCTCTGCTCATGGCAGGGGGTAGAACGAGATGATCTTTAAGGTCCCTTCCAACCCAAATCATTTCATGATTCTATAAAGATCACTCAGCATCTGAGGCAGAAAAGTGTGTATCAGTAAAATAAAGAGATTATTTAGGTTGTTTAAGTTCTGGCAGGCCACGGCTAAGTTGTCTACACAGTAACCTGAGATGGACAAGAGTGAGCAGGTCCTTCCAGTGTGGCTCTGCAGAAACAGGTCACCTGCCTCTGAGGCATGGCAACGCCAGAGAATCCTGCCTCGGTTTTTAATGCTTATGTTCCCATCCCTTCCCACTCAGGAGCCACGAAATGACAAACCCCCTCTTAAGGCTTGGGTCTTCTCACAGTATAGTCCATAAATTCCCTCACTCTCGTGGCGTGAGCCACACAAAGCCTGACTAAGTTCCCGAAGCCACCGAAGCCCCCGGTGCCGCCGTGAGTGGCGGCAGAGGAGCCCCGCTGCTGTACCTGTTGTGAGGAGCTGTCTGGTACGCCACAGCGAGCGCCTGCCGTAGGATATCACTCATCAGCTGTTCAGTGGCCTGACACGAGAGACAGCATTAGGAGGCAGCATGACATAAAGAGCAAAGGAACTTTCGCTGTTTGCTCGAGTATCGGTGTAAGAGCAGCTGAAATTCTGGCTCGCTTCAATCCTCAATCGAACAGCACAGGGCAGCTCAAGACGCCCGAGTGAATTTTATTACTTAAGACATGAGTTTCTTTAACAGAAAGAGACCCAGAGATGCACAGAGCTCAGGCTGCAACTGCTTTCCCCCCAGACCTGCAGAGCTGTACGTGCCCAGCAGGCTGGATCCAGCATTCCAGAGCCTGTGCTTCCAAGAGCATTTCAGGACCCTTCCTCTCACACGGCAGAGCTGGTTTTGTACATGGCAGACTGCAGATATTCTCCTGGGAGCCAGTACCTGCATCCCAGCCCACTCCCTGCGGTCACCAGGCTTGTGCCTCACAGGACCCTCCCAGCCTGGGCAGCCATAAGCCCAGCACTTGGCTTAACCAAGGCTCAGTCAAAAGCTAATTAAGGCTCTTGGCTTTCTGTGCTGTATCAAGACCAGAGCAGAGGTTTCTGGAACATTCAGTGAGGAAGGCTGGCAGAACTCTACAGTTATAATGGAGCAACCTGATGGCTACAATCTGTGTCTACAAATGGATGTATCTGTATCAGAGTTCAGCTGTGGTAAGTAACAGGGAGCACAGCACAGGCACGCAGACGAGTGCATGTGCCACCTGCAATCAATTAGCCTTTTTAAAACTCATCTTCTGATAAGCTGCAGTCTGTATAAACAACCCCAAAAATCACCTCTGGTATGAAATACATCAGAGTGTTGCTAGAAATAATCTGTGTTAGCCTTCAGTCCAAACCTGAGCACACAGATCCCTGCTGTTCAAATTTTGGTGCAATACCATTTCTCTGATTTTCCAGAAGTGATTATGATAGAGAAATAGTTTCTCACGCAAGGCAGAATTGTTACTGTCCGCAGGAGTTCAGCAGTCTCCCAGCACAGACAACCTGGGCAAGGTAACTGAGCAGTACTTAGGAAAATATAGCTAACCTTGCATAAAACAATCAAGTCTTACACAATCTGAAAGATTCCCCCTGATTCTGAAAAGAAGGATAAAGCAAGGGGTACTTTCAAAACTGCAGAATGAGTCAGTATCTTAGTAGTGGTGAGAATTTGCAAATCACTACTCTCTGTCCAAGCCGACAAACCAGTCAGAAAACTGAAAACCCACACAAAAGTGTATGGCCCTCTTTGGGCAGCTATGTATCTCTATTCATGCAGAAAGACAGACTTTGATTTGATAAATGCATATTAATAAAGATATTCCATAATTTTTTTTCTAATTGCTGAGTTAATACCACTACAGACAAGCCCTTCCTGTGAAGTAATTTCTTACCTTTAAAATCATATCTTCTATTACGGATGCATAAACATTCTTTTGTACCTCGGCAGGTTGAAAAGAAATCCCTATCTATAAAATACAAGAGAGAAAAAAAAATTAGTATACCATATAACACAACTCACATTGTACTACAATTAGGTAAGATTAACAGAAAAAACCCCTATTACAAAGGGTAGTTAAAAGAGAAACAAGTAGACGCTACAGAACTTTCAAGCAGTATAATCTCAGGCTTAATTTTTAAAAAATCTGGGTAAAATTAGCACAGCCTATAGAAATGCCTCTGAAAGTTAGAAGAAACAAAAGCAGGTTTTAGTTTTCGTTTCAGAAAGTCCACACAAAACCCATGCTACACTGGATATCTTTGGGTTGAGAATGGAAGCTTCATTTTAAAACTGTACATATCTTCAATCCATCTACTCATCATCTTTCCTGCACCCCACTATGGCCACTGAAACCACTTTAAACAGTGCTCCTGGCACAGGAGTTCCACATCAAAAGAGTGTTTCATCCCTCAGTTCCACTCTCACTGTGCCTGTGCCTTTGTCACCTATGTCGCAAGACACCAGATAAACTGCAGAACCAAAGTTTTGTCCCTCGGTGTCAGCAGGTGAGGTGGGGACAGAGATCCTTTCTTTCTCCAACGACTGCTCCATGCAACCCCCTCCTGCTGCTCCCCTCTCCTCTGGTACAACAGCAGGCACTCTTTCCTACAAGCCAAATCAGACTCCTCTCTCTCCCCTGCTGCCATGACAAAAAACCTCCCTCTCTTGCCCTAAACTGAATAGGAGGAAGAAATCCAAGCAGCAGAGAAGTTTGCCAAGTTTTACCACAACTCCTTTTCAGGAACTGCTATTACACAGCACTGGTCCAAGCAACAAGTCCACATCTTTCGCATGACGGGACAGGAAGAACTCACTGCTAGTGCTCCTCATCCCTCATTTATCCCTGCTTTTAGCCTTTCAAGATGATTTTTCTGTACTAAGCCCTGCCAAACAGCTACTCTGAAATGAGCTCCCACCTGGCACTCTTCCCTTTCCCCTGCCAGAAGTGGCAGCTGACTGTCCTATGTCAGAAGGTCCAATTTTTCCAGAGCATTTATAAAAAAATTCATTTAAAAGTCCCAAGACCTATATAGATGAAAGAAATGCAACTAAATAAATGTAAGACCACAATTAGCTTAACAACAGCTCTAATTAGCTTTATGATTCACTTATTACCTTCTCAGCAGTGTCCCTCACAAACTCAGATGCAGGCAAGGAAGCCATGTAGAACTTCATCTCTTCTTGTTTCTCTTCCTGTTCTTTCTTAATGTTTATTTTTAACGGCTCGCTAAAGTTGAGAATATCTACTTCCTCTTCGTGTTCTGGTTCTTGTTTCAGAAATTGCTGTAGTTCCTCCAGTTTTCGGCACAGCTCCTCTCCACTGCTGTAAGATGAAGGGCACTCTGAAATAGAAGCAATCAATTAAACACATGATAGGTTATGGAAAGCTGTTTATAAACAGATGCACACTCAAAATATGCTAAGAAATTAAGGTAATTGCAGCGAGTTATTTCTGTAGTGCCTACCAAATATAAGGATGAACAGAAATGCAAACAGTCATTGAGAGCCTTCTAATTATATCTTCATGACACTCATGGTTCTCTCCCACATCTGCTCCTACACCAATCAAGAAGGCTGCATTTCACACAAAACCAGGCTCATGTCAGTCTCTCAAACATTCTCACAGAAGCTTTTTAAGCTTTTTGGCAACTGGCAAATCAGTCTGATGCTCTTCAACTTGCTAAGAGAAGTGGAGCTTTTACTGTGTAGGCACCATGTAGTGCTAAATCATCTTTTACATTGTGATGAGCATTATCAAGTTTCTAAGAAAAAAAATCAGAAGACAGGTTCACGGTGGAATGGCAAAAAGGGTAACCTCTTCTCTGCAGGATCGACACAAGCCAGTAAAACCTTCAGTGCAAAGCTATGCAGTAAACAGATTCTGCTCTTCAAAGACAAACACAAATACAGTAATTTAGATAAAAATATTTTAAGATGGATGTGGGCTTCCTTTCCACCTTCAGTAACTGCAGTGCAGGGCCAGACTTTACAATACATAATCAATTCCAAACACTTCCGTGAAATACCTTAAATCCCTGTATGATCAGAACAGAAAAACATTCAGCTTTTGGAAAGGGATTATCTGAAGGTGAAACAAGAGAGCTTAACTGTGAAGAATGGATGAAACTAAAGACGTGATTTTAATACAAACTAAAATGAACTGTGGGGATCCTAGAGCTATGCCAGCTGTAATACAAAGCATGAAGCTTCACACAAGCCAATTCACCTCACTTTTGGAGGTAAATTAACCCCCACTGAGCTCCACACTACCACTGCCAGGTTTGGTTTTTTTTGTTTTGTCCCTGAACTCATTCATACTGTTTGCATGGTGTGTCTTAACAGAGGCTAAGCCTACCCAAGGGCAGAAATGTCATTACTCCCTATGCTTACTTTGTGTATCCACTTATAAATGATTACATTGTGGAGCAAGAATCATCTGAGACTCATTTACACTGAGCCTCCAAGGGCCCCAAAGCACAATAAAAACAAGCCCCAGAAAAACATCAAGACTGACAGGGACAAAGGACAGCCCCACTTGCAGGCCCGCCCTTACCATCTCCAAGTTTTGTTATTTCGGAGTGAATTAAGTTAAAACAAAGGAAGTAAGAATCTCCTTCTCCAGATGTGCTGGTACACAGGCATTTAATAAACAGCGTCTTTGGCAGAAAGGAGCTTCCTGTCCCTCCACACTCACCTGGCTCACTGTCAATCTGTGTCAGCACGTCCTCAATGGAGTCCTCATCGCTGCGCAGGCTCTCGGGGTCAGGGGGAGTGTAGCCATGGCATCGACACCACTGCACCACGTGCTTTGTTTTCAGGGGGGTGATGTTGTGAAACCTGGGATGCTTCTCAACGATTTCTTGTAGGATCTTTCTCACTGTCATCGCTCGTTGCCACTGTGACCAATCAAACAGAAAGCTCATCACACTGGCTAGAACATTTACAGTTAGCTTACAGCCCAAAATCATAATCCAGCTTGCAAGGGAAACAGAAAAGGAACATGATTTTCTCAGAAGTCAGAGTGACTTCTGACAGGTCATTTAAATTTTGCTTTATCATCCAAAAAAAAAAAAAATCAAGAAAAGGGACATACATTTACAGGGGTCTAGTCACATTTGTCTTGACTTGAAATTTCTCATCTCCCAAGTAACATCAAAGATGGCATAGTGCAAGAAACCCACTAGAGCAAAATATGTTCTTAAAATTTGGTTAAACTCTGATCATTTAGGCTGGCGACAGCAGAGGATCTAATTCAGTGTTAACATCTTCCCTGTAAAACTCCACAGCAAGATGGCAGAGTTATGAAGAAATAGAGGGAAACCACAATACAAAAGGTCCAGGTTAACTGAAATATTTATCTTTAGTGAACTGACAATCTATTTCAGCACTAGTACTGCTTATATCAGATCCCTCAATTCTCACCCTACAGAAAGCAGACACAAGATAAAGTATGTTGGGTAAAATTCCCTTGACTGTAACATGCCACAGAGGAGAGATGAGGATAAAGTACTGCCAGTTTTAAAAAATTTAAAGTTTTAAAACGCTTCAAAAACTATCTGACTATAAATAAACCGAAAAATGACCTTCAGCATCCTTTCTGCTTGAGAAAGCCTGTGAACAATAAACTGGATCACTGTCTGAACACAAGTCAGTGCACCTTACAGTAAGGAATGCTGCCATTTAAAATAACAGATTTATTCAGAAAACAAATCAGACAACGAGAAGGAAGGTTCCATAATTCACAAATCCTTCTTGTCTTCTTAGAGACTGCTTATGAAACATTGGAGGAGAGAATTACCTCGGCTGCCCTCCTCTTCCCAATGTTCCAGCTGTAATACTGTTCCACTGAACTGGCACAAAAAGAGCTTACATCCTCACCTAAAAAAAACCACAAAATCAACAACTCTATTAAATTTTCAGTAAGTAAAGTAAGATGAATTCTGGGTTTGATGTTATTTAGCAAAGAGGAAGAGAGAAATGCATTTCAAGCTCACAGGCTCAATGACTGCAACTAACTCTTAGAAATGCTGTGCTCTTTCCACAAGGGACTGACCCTGGTTTTTGGATGCAAAACCAGCCTCCCTTTGGGTCATATACAAAGACACCTGTAGCTGTGGGTTGTTTTAAGCTTCTTTTCGCCCCCCAAAAGTCTATTATGTAGACTTGCAAGTCTGCCTTACTAGTCAAAGTCTTTTCCTTTGGAAAACTGGATTTTTTTTTTTTCCAAGCGAATTACAACATAAAAATGAAACAACAGTGAAAAGGTTTCCTGGCAAAAGCACGAGAGCTGTGTGTGATGAAAGGTTTACTGTGCCTCTCACTCCTACTTTGCTGCCTCTGCTTGAGAGGGTCTGCTCTACCCAGTCTCCAGGACCACTCCTGCAAAGTGCATTAGTTACCAGAGAAAGCTGATACATCTTCAGTTATGTACATGAGTAAGAGGAATGAAATAATAAAGTACCACACAAGATTAAAATGTTTCTCTGCAAACTACCCCCTTTTGTTTAAAAAAGAACGCAAAAACCCCAATAACAAACACATTTCAGTGCTGAGCTATGTTACTGTATTTGCCAGCTCACTCAAACACTACTGTTAAATTTTAAAAAAGAAAAAAGAAAAGTAAAAAGCACATCCATTAAGGACAAACCAGGAAAAAGAAGACCTACTTGAGGCCATTATGTGAAGAAATACAATCTATTTCTAATGGAAAAAAAAACAGATGAAAGATTTTAACTGCTAGCAACATATTTGACTTTACTGGAAGAACCCAATTCCAAGCATCTTCAGAATAACCCCTGAAGTAAGCTCTCTAGGAGAATGGCTTCATTTCATTCCACCTTTTAATAACTTCTGCGGCTACAGAGCATGCAAGGCATTCTGTTGATACACTGACAATACAGAGCAAAGCCTTTTCATTTACTGCTTACTTTTTTCAGCAATTAATGGAACCTTCTTCACTATTGCTGTTAAAAGCTGCTGGATGTTCTCCAAATATTCTATGCTGCAAGGGATAAAAAGAATCACAGTGAAGACTGCTGTTGGAAGCAATGAATCAGATGTAAAAGGTTTCAAAATCACTGCATAGTTTAAAGTCTTTAGCCCCAAGGCATTACAAACAGCAGTGAGAGGATAAACTGCTGCACCCCAATCCAGAGAAGGCCTTTCAAACAGCCCTTCCTCTTGCCAAAGTGTCCACATCTGAAGATGCATTTGTCATGCTGAAGAAACTGAAGACAGGCTTGGAGAAAATCCCTGCATTATCTCGCAAGCTGCAACACTGCTTTGAAGGGTAACTAGAGCAGGTTGTCCCAGTAGGAAACACGGGATGCTGCATGGGAAACTTTGTATTTATGGGACTTGACTTAACCAGCCACAGCCTATTTAACTGTCAGGAGCTGTAATTTCCAATTGTTATCCTATAACTAAGATAATTTTCAGCGTGTAGTGACTGAAGGTTTATGCCTGTCTCTTACACATACTCTCCATCAGGGTACTGTCTGCAGGGATACGCCGAGCTAACAAAACTTTTCAAAACACAGAGACAGGAAAGTGGAAGGAATCAAGAGCAGAAGAGACATCCTACACACTGCAAGAAATATGCAGAGAAAATTCTGCAGTTTGAGTTCTGGTGAAAAAACACTAACGAGTACTTGCAAAAGCACCACAAGCAAGGCACTGGATTTCACAGTATCCAGTGATCAAATACTCATTATTATTTCATTCTAATTCTGAAGCAAAGCTGCCCTCATACTAAGTAATTACAGAAGTGTATGAGCTTAACAAGACTTGAGAGGCCAGAAGGTGGACAGTTCTGCTTATTTCAGATGCTCCGTTTCAGAGCTGCATTTTACTGGGCAGTGTGACCTGACTAAGGACACGCAATGGCAGTGGGACTTATACAAGCAGAGGATGATAAAGAGATTTTAGCAGCTTGTGATGTTAACAAAGCCCAAAACAACTGCAAATCTTCAAATAATTTTTCCCCGTTCATGAACCCCGCATACAAATCCATTCACAAATAAAACATTGCAACACAGTCTGAAGCAAATGCCAAGCAACAGGATTAGTACAGATACAGCAGTGTATAGGACGAAAGATTTTATAATGTATAGGTCAAAGTAACACTACTGCACACACCCCTAGAACCATCTCCATTCCCCCAGTACTTCAAAGATGAGAAATCCTTATAGAGAAATGAATAATTACTTGATAACATAATTCCCAAGTTCAGAGCTCTCTTCTGTTTTAACTGCTGCTTGGCCTTCTTGGGTACCCACAGAACTGCAGTTCTGTCCTGTTGAATCAGGCTCCATCTTAACTTCAAAGAAACAGAACACATTTTAAGACAAAAAGTACAGCCAGCTTGATAAAAGTACCAGACAGTCTTGTGAGACTCCAGTAAGACTAAAAGTCTTACATAACATCCCTTCATTTATTGTTTGCATTCTCATTGTTAAGCATGAACAAATTTGACCTTCAGTTCTGCTGAAAGAGACCTACCAGAACATGTTCCCCCCACAAATCTCCACATGCTCACATCTCATCCTTGTCAGAAGATCTGCATAATCAATTGCTGCTGTTTTGCATATGACTGCCTGATCTAAACTGAACTGCCTGGCCAGTCTGCAAACTAAGAGCTGGATAGAAAGCTACTAAGTTTTAACAAGAAGTGGCATTTCAAAGTGACAACTTTTTAGAAGACATCACTGATTCTGACACCTGAACTTTCTCACGTCTAGGACGGAACTCTGGTGAGACAGAAGCAGTGAGAGATGTGCTGAACCCAAATACCCAGGCACTCTGGTCACGCAGCTGGGATGGAGAGAGACATGGCAGTTGTGCCAGAACTGGACGTCAGGTGTGTCAGTTGTGCCTCAAGCTTTATTCTGGGAAGGACTGTATGTACCTCTTTCCCCTCTGTGTCCACAGGGACACGGGCTGCCTACATCTAGTGCTGCTGGAGGCAACCTCCAGCACATCTGTCTGAGAACAGCAGGATCTGTGGTTGAATACCTGCTGCTCTATGCAGTTCTGCAAATATGGATTGAAACAATGAGTGTTTAAGGTACTCCTTGCAGCTTTCTAGAACTTTCTCATTTTTCTCCATACTCGTCTACACTGTGGGATTTGTTGAGAGGGAAGTCACTGTTAAATTCTTAGTTCCTAGGTGTCATTTTAACTCAATTTGAACTCTACTAATAATGAAAATAAAGGATCCCACAGTCATGGAGTCTAGCCATAGTCAGGCCACTTGCATAAAGCAGCACCAGCTTGTTTTTACTACTTATCTTACTAAGAAATCCCTTGTTACCTTTGGCAATGGATGCTGTGGAGGGACTTGGGACAACTGTACTTGCTGCTGTGACTGCTGAAACTGCTGAAACTTTGCTGGTAGAAAGTGACTGTAGCACTGGAGATGAAAAGAAAAAAAAAAGGGGGGGAGCAACAAAGAAGGAAAAAAAAATCAAATTTCATACACTTCGACAAATTTACATTTTCAGAAGCAACACACTCTTTTTGCAGCACAAAGTTTAGGGCTGAATTCCTTGCTACAATTTCTTCTATCTCTACTTTGGACCATGTATGCCAACAGTGACCAAGTGCTACCCTGTGTCAAAGGAGATTTTCAAACACCATCTGTCATCCTCCTCTGCCCTTTACCTTTGTTCATAGGCATGAGTATTGTCTGAACACCTCCAGAAGCTGTGTTTACACCGAGCTGTTTAAGCTGGCTGGGAACTGTCAGAACAGCCTGCTGTGGACTAGACTGATTTGAGTGGATTTTTAGCAACCCTGCAAGAAGAACGGAAGACAAAATGTTAAATAAAACACACCAGTTAGTTTATCTCCAGCTACTTCTCTCCCTTTGTGCTTGAAGCAGGATGGCATGTAACCTAGCACTGCCACCCTCTCAACAAGCCACAGCTGGGTGAACTGTCAGGACGAGTTTTCACTGACACAAGTGATGGCTCAAACGCCGTAGCGCTGCACCACAGTGTGCACACTCCTACATGCTGCACAGCACTCTGACAGCTGTGAAGCAAATCTCCTCATTACCTAAGGAGTAGTAAGCAAAAGTTGATGCAACAAACCTTTCAACTGAAGCAGGCTCGGCAGAGTAAAACACTCTTGTCAGGACCAGACCTTGTGTTCAAGGCTGTGGTAAGCCAGTGAACGACAGCTCTGTTGTACTCACACAGCTGCTCTCAGGGAGGTATCCCAGTGCCCCTCACACCTCTGCAGCTCAGCTCAGCAGCATCCACTGCAGTCAGCAGAGCACGCTCAACCCTGTTCCAGCTATGGGACAAGCCCGAGGCTGCTGTGCAGCAGGTCTGACAAAGGACACACCTGCACTGAGTGGTGTGTGTCCTTCTGCACTGAATGCGCACTGAACACACCTGTAAGGATGGCTAATCAGGCTGTGAAGTACATTAAACTGGAGACTGAACTGAACACCTGATTTCAGTCAAGGCCAAAAGAACAAGCAGAACATTCAGGTATTAAAAGCATTATCAATGGCAGCACTCAGTAACTTCAGGAGAAATCAGCACGACTCCAAGCTGTGCCACATTCCCATGGGTGAGGAGTACTCATCACGTGTCTGCCAGCTCTCTCCTCCCCAAGGAGATGTCATCTCCTAGTGATGACATCCCCAGCCACCACAGCCAGCGCTCTAACACTGGGATTTGGGCCTGTGTCCATCCTTTCTACTGGTAAACTGGCTATTTTCCATGCAAATGTATTCAACTGTAGCTAACTTTTCTTCAGATTGTGGAAATTTAGCAGGCTTCTGCTTTAAAACATTGACAACAACAAACTTCGTAGTTTCACCATGCCAATTTTGTAACTATGATTTGTTTTGACATAAGGTTTCCATTTTCTTTATATTATTATTAATAGTAGTACTGAAACACAGCTGGCTATTTTCCATGTAAACGTATTCAACTGCAGCTAACTTTTCTTCAGATTGTGGAAATTTAGCAGGCTTCTGCTTTAAAACATTGACAACAACAAACTTCGTAGTTTCACCATGCCAATTTTGTAACTATGATTTGTTTTGACATAAAGTTTCCATTTTCTTTATATTAGTAGTAGTAGTACTGAAACACAGCTGGCTATTTTCCATGTAAACGTATTCAACTGCAGCTAACTTTTCTTCAGATTGTGGAAATTTAGCAGGCTTCTGCTTTAAAACATTGACAACAACAAACTTCGTAGTTTCACCATGCCAATTTTGTAACTATGATTTGTTTTGACATAAAGTTTCCATTTTCTTTATATTAGTAGTAGTAGTACTGAAACACAGCTGGCCTTCCAAGTACTAGACATGCAAGTTGTGGTGAAGATGTCTTGGTTTTTCTTGGTTTTTAAGGATGCCCAGCACTGGTCAGTTAGGCTTTCACCTCCAGGCAAGAAGGCTCACCTAGTGCTACCCATTCCTCTGTGTGGGACGCTCCGATGTGTCATGGTAGGACAGCAAGGGACCCAAGAGCAAGGCTGCTAAGAAAGGACCTTTTCAACAAACCCTATCAGCCTGGTGGGTAGGAGACATTGCTTGACACAAAACAAGGGAAAGTTCGAAATCCTTTTCAATAAGTTGCCTTTAAAAACACAAATGATCAGAATTTTAACAGTTTTGAGTTTTTGTTTGTTATCACATTGAAATAACATGTTTTATAGCCATTGTTCCTTCTGAGATTCTTCAAGAGTTTTCCATGATGAAGTCAATGCCTCAGGTTACAAAAAAACCCCAAAACAAAATCTAGACAGCATTCTCACACGTAAATGAGAGCTCTAATCTGAAAGCTATTTAGTACGGCATATTTCCTACAAAAAACCCACCTGCCTGCTTTCCTTGCAAAGAGAAAAATACTGAATTGCTTCCTGCAGGATTCTGTCAGCCTTAGCAGTCTATGCTGTTCATTTTCAAGCTCTGGGTAAAATATACCCATGAGAAAACAGAAGTTTAAAAGTCTGAGTGGAGAGGAAACAAGAAGAGCTGCTTCAAAAAGACAGTGTCAGATGAGCTTAGTGTCACTTATTTTCTCTTTTCTGTATTTTTACTCAGCTTTCACTTCATAAGAAACCACTTCAAGTGAACAGAACATGCCAGCAGGTAAACTAATCTAAACAAAAACTTCCAGTTTTAACTCATAACTCTCAAATCTGCTGTATTTGCTCTCCCTGACACAAAAGATGCTGGAATACAATAAAACTAAGTAAGGAGAGCTCTCCTTCACATAAGGGCAGTCCATTTTTATTAACTTAAATGATCCAGATCCAGCCTACTTCACTGTACTTGATGAATTTTGACTTCAAAGGCTTCAGTTCCCTCTAATCAACATCTCTCTCCTTTTCAATCCCAAGAGAGCAGATGCAAAGCCTCAGAGACAAATTCTGCTCATTCTCTGCGTACAGTGGAGTTTCACTTTCACAGACTAATCAAGTCTGTAATCAACTAATCAGCTGCTGGTACCTTGATAGTTTCCCCACTCGGTGACACACTGCTCCTGACAGGCAGAATGCATCTTCTAGTGAGAACCTGGCATGAAAACTAAAATCCTTCTCCAACACCAAAGGGCAACTTGTGCTGTTATTTGTAACAGATACAGTCAATGCCAAAAGGATGCCAAATTATTAGAAATTTCCTTGGCTAAGCCAAAAGTTATGCTAATAAGGTGTTTTAGAAAGCATGACTTTTACACACTCACAAATGCAGGTGACTATATTCTTCCATTTACAGTGAAGACATGCACAGAACTCACACCTGGATTCTAACTTTCTCTAGGAAAGGTGTGAAGGGAGTTTGATACCTGATACTGTAGCTTTTCCCGTCACAGGCGTTGGTGTAGTCATCAAGGAAGCAACACTTACAACACTGGAAGTGGCAGTTTTATTCACTACTGATGAAGTGGACTGGCTCTGGCTTACACAGATTTGGTGTTGCTGTCCAGGTGTCTTTGCTGCAGGAGCTCCAGAAGATGATGAACTGGAACCTGCGTTATCTGTTTGCTGCATAAGAGGCAGAGAGGGATAACAAATCCCTTTGCATGTCACAGGTGATTCAAAAATAAGCATAACAAGGTAATATAAGTAATAAAAGTAGCAAACCCAAATATTTATCTATCAATTCTTAGGAAGCAAGAGATTCCCAAGCTCATATCCAAAAGCCCCCCCACAGTGATGGCACATATAGAATGGAGGCTGTGGCAGCATGGCATCAACTCTCCACGGGCATTCGGGAGGCACAGATTAGGGGCTAGCAGAAAGAAACAGGCTCAGAGTGAATTACACACTCTTCATTTTGCTGCCCCCTCCCCTCTCCATGAACTGCAGCTCCACTCCAGGCGGACAGCCTGCACCAACTGGATACGTGGCTGCATCCATCCACAAGAGCATTCACTTCGGGAACCCAAATGTTTTGCGTCCTGCCTCCCTCCAGGCCAAACCAGCTCCTTCCCAGGCTGCAGTGCCGCAGCTGCCCTGGGGTGGAGAGCAGTGACACCCTCTGCACACAGCCAGGGCCCAGCAGCCCCGGCACCTGCTGCAGCACTCCGCAGGGCTGTGCTCCCAGGAGCGCCCGCAGGCTGCTCACTGCTGCTTGGCACCAGCGCAGATCCACCAGCGAGCTGACTGGGGAGAACACCAGCAGGGGAGAAGAGCAGTGCAAGTCCTTTCCTGGAGCTGTCGTGGCGAGAGCGCAAAGGCTGCAGCACAGAATACTGGCAGTGCTGTGTCTCACCTGGGCCACCCCATTTGTGGGGAGGGCCACGGCAGGAGCAGCAGCCGTGGTGATGACACCTCCTGACACTCTCAGCACAGTGGTGCCAGGTTTGGAGAGCTGCGATGAGGCAGGCACTGATTTTATAGACCCATCTGATATTTTCACCAGTGATGTCTGTCCACTGGATGCAGCCTTTGAGAAAGAACGCAGCACAAGGAAAACAACGTATTAGCTTGGGTTTTAAATGATTTAAAAAAAAAAAAATCAAAACAGAACAACAACAACAAAACAAACAAGCTAAATGCTTTTTATATTACTACAAAATATTTTCAAAACATTTTTGAAAAAAATCAAATTCTGGCAATAATTGCTGGAACAAAATTATGACCTCAGAAATCAACTTTATCGGTGTTGACTTGGCAAATATATATCTTATCAATCTTGAATTTTGGATAATCAATTGCAAGCACTCTTGGGGCATTTGACTATCACAGGGACTACTTCGTAGTTTTTAAAAAAGGACCTTTGAAGGGTACCAAATCCAAAGATTTTTAAGAGCTTTATCAGGTGACCCATTTCTAAAGTTTAAGTACTTAAGCACATTTTTGCACCTGACTCTATTCACTTTTCCAATTCAATTTCACTAAGAAATCCCAGAGCCCACTTACAAAGCAGCAAGCCCAAGCTCACATAGACTGCAAGCTGACCCCCTCTGGGAAGAGAAATAAAGCTGGAAATCTGTAGTCTGATGAAAGTAAGCCTTTGTGTGCTTTCCTCATTGTGGTACAGCCAGCACCACAATTGTACAAAAACCCACATCAAACCAAACAACTGTGAAAGGAAATGCTCTTACTAATGTGTGGCTGTGGTACCTGTACTTCATCTGACAAAACTAGTAAGAGAAACACATCACTTGCACATTACCTGAGTAAACAGAGCTGTTTTCTGTCCAGTTATCACTTTTAGGGCTTGTCCTTGTGTGGAAGATGCTCCAACTCCTACACTGCCCTGAACAACTGACGCCGGAGTCAGCTGCTTCCCAGAGCTCTGAGGTGAAGGCTGGCCAACCAGAAAGGTGCCCTGCTCCAGAAATAAATCAGAGAGGTCAGCACTTTGAAACACAGTTAAGAGCCAACAGAAATCTAGGAGTGTCAATAACAGATAAAAGCTTGGGGCTAAAATGTAGCCACAGCAACATTTCATCCTCTGAAACAAGGCACTGCTAATTACACTGGATGCTCCTGCACTAACAGCTGGATACAGTTTTCTTGCTGCAGAACACTTTCTGATGGAAGCAGATCAGGAGAAAAGCCAAATAAGATCCAGACACCAGAGTCCAAGAACATTTCACATACTACAGAACCACAGCACATCCACTTAACACCAGTGCAGCCTGAAATGTCAATGTGCTTCAACTGAGATGCTTGTGCCACTGACCTGGGGTGTCTGCTTCAGGATGTAGGATGTGTAGGTGAGGTGCTGTGACAAGTTACTGCTTGTGCTTTGGGTTCCTCCTCCTCCTCCTCCTCCTCCACTATTGGTATAAGAACCAGACTGAAGACCTGTAACCAGAGGAGAAGACTTGACCCTTTGGTAACCAGACAGTGTCAGCTGCTAAAGCATCTCTGTATATAGAGGTACCTGAAAAAACTTTGCCAGGCATTTGGTGCCACTTTTTTTTGCAGCCAAGTAGCATTATTCAGTAAAGAAAAGTTTAGCTGTGCTCTCTTACAGCTCAGCTAATGCCATGAACAAGAAGAGGGAATTAAGGAGGGCTGGTGGGCAAGCAAAGCTCATTTCAGGCTGTTTTCAACTTTATATCAAATGAAAATGCTGTCCAACAGAAGAACAATCTTTTCATCACTCTTTTGCAGGTTATGGATCTGCAGCAAAAGCTCTGGAAACACTCTGAATCTCACTGGCGTCTTAATTTTACTTCTGTTGGCTGTCAATGCAATTTTGTTAACAGAGTAATAGATCATAGATACCAAGCAGTAGTAATTTGCAGTGATGCTTTGATATTGCTCTGTCTCCAGAAAGAACAGCCTGAACAGCAAATTCTTTGCAGTCTCTCATCAAGAAACAAGCATAAAAAAACCCCTCATGGCTCTGTCATAAACATCACGAGTATTTGATCTTCCTTGCTGCCAGTGAGATCATCAAACTTGAGACTGCCCCAGCTGCCTCTCTAAATCTCAAGCAATGGGGCTCCCCTGACAAGTTCTACATCCCGAAAATACCTTTAGCAAGAGGATCTACTTTTTCAGTGACAGGTATTCTATTGCTACGTTGCTAGGTATTTGCAGCCTTATATTGAACTGAATAATACCTCAGGCAGGCCAAATCAGAATTGGGAGCAAAAATTTTACACCCAATCCATCTCCCATCCCAACCCCAGTCTCAAGAACAGCATTCTGGAGAAGGCTCACAACAAATCCTTTCATCTACACAGTCCAAAGCCTGCAGTAGTCATTCCCTGCAGCAGCAGCACACTGCAAACAAAGCCTTGCCCACTGGACTGTCTCAGCAGGCTGTGCTGTTCTGCAGGTATTTCACTGGGAGCTCCATTCACAGGCCTGTTAACAAAAAGCACGTTTCTGCATTGACAGCACGGCATGAAAAGCAGTTTCATCGAAAACAAAAACCACTTGTGAGATCTCAGCATTAAAAAGCACCACGTATGGGTTGTTGTGAACAACGAAACCCTATCTCATTACTGATTTCCACAGCACCAGGATGCTTTCTAGCAAAAATGCCAAACATATTAATTATGCAGTGATTACATTATTTAACTCATTAGATTTCCCTGCAAGACTAACTAGCATTATTTGTGGCTCGCAGTATGGCTCCTTGGGGTATCAGCAGCAGTTTTCCTTTCCCAGAAGGGTTCTTGCTGTTGGTGGTGAGGTACAGCTTGGTGCCTGGTGGTAAGTTTGCCAAGTTTGCCAGGTTGGTGGCTGGTAACTGCAGTGTAGCCATCACTAGAAAGAGAGAACAAAAAGGAATAAAACAGCTGCTTGCAGAAAGTAGTGTGCACTGGAATCTGCACAGGATGGAAGTACTCAGTGACATGCAACTAGCCCTCTGTAATCCCTACTTAGCTGCTCTAACCGCAGATTAACTCCACCAGTGATGCACACACACTTTTTTTAATAAGTCTGGAAAAAATCCCTCTGCGTGCAGTCCCACTTGTGGCTGCAGGCCAAAGCAGCACGGCCATGGGGTCTGCAGGCTTCCTCCAGCCCCAGGCACCACACAGCAGCTTTCCAACAGCCCAGAGCCCCAGCCCGTGCTCAGCCAAAGCAGCTGTGTGCAGATGCAGACAGGGGGCTTCTGCCCATACTCCTGTACCTGTAAGCACTGGGGAAAACGTGGGGATGAAATAGGGACACTTTGGCTCTGGCTGGCTGGGTTTATGGGAAAGGACCATAACGCCAGGTAAAAATGTGAGACCTGGCTCCATGAAAAGTCTGCTAGGTCTCCTGCACACTCCCCAGTGTATCCATCCGGTCTCCACTCCCAGAACACTGCATGTTTTAAAGCATTTGTGTTCCCTCTTCCCCTTTACAGACAATGAATTAACATTTTCTTTATTAATCTCAGCCTGAATTTTCCTACAGAGCTCTCTACTCACTTTCAAGTTTTTCAACCACGCATAGTTATTTTGCAGTTGAATAAACCATTATAGACCCACCACTAGCTATTAACAAGGTGTAAAATTACTCTACCTGAGCCTTGAGATGTACTTTTCTGAGCCCCTGTGGAAGAAACTTGCGCCTTTGTTATAGTCTGCACGGGCTGAGCAACAATTGTCCCTCCGCCTCCACTCACGATGGCTTTGGCTACACCTTGGGTCACCACCTGCTTGGAACCAACAGCCTTTGCCACCGAGCAGCTGGACTTTGCCACAAGGATCTGGCCACCGCTTATTGCCACCGCTTGTTTCACCGTTGACTGCAACGCAGAACCAACCGGGACGCCAACAACCTGCAACGAACAGGGAGGGGATGGGGCACTGCTGGCCACAGCCATCGTGGGAATCCCAGCTGGTACACGACCCCCATCTCCAGACATTTCAGGGTGTGCCTGGTCACAAACAGAAGCCCTTCATTCAGCAACGAAATTAAATCGGCAGGAGGCCAATCCCAAGTAAAACGATAAACTGTTCAACCCAATCAGGATCTCGGCGCACTCACAAAAGATTAAGTTCATTCAAATTACAGGGCAATTCCTTTTTTTCTGATTTATAAACAGTGACTTAATTCCAGCTGAAGATAAAGCTCGCTTTGATGAATTAAAGAGATGCAGAAATTCAGTTTCAACACATTCATGGGAACAGAGTCCCTGGGAAAACTACAGCCTCAAAGCAGAACCCACAAAATGCTTCAATTTTATGTGTTAGCGGGAACTGTAGCAGAACATGAGTTTTTGCATACCCACTCAAACAGGCAAGGAAGGCAGCAAAAAGAACAAGGAAATGCTGCAAATGCAAAACAAGTATTTACTAATGCAAACGTGAAAGTTCTGTATGTAATCTCTAGTGCTTGGCACGTCATTTGACCCTGACCACAAAGGAAAGAGGCAAGAATGGAGACAATTTCTGACACATCTGAAAGAGGCAAGAATGGAGACAATTTCTGACACATCTGTCATCTTGTCACTGCACTGTGCCTTCTCAGAAGCTGTGTCACTCCTGTCAAAGCAGGACTACATTGGCACGACTCCTGCAGTAAAATGCACTCACGTAGGACTGCTTTCACCTAATGCAGCTCTGGCTCGGCCCCCACCCCGCTCCCTATCTGTCCTGTTCTCTTGTGTTGCAGGCCTGCATGCCTAGGAAAGAATTCACCTTCTCTTCCGGAAAGACCTGGAGGAGTTTCAGCAAGAGCTGATGATGGCAGCCAGCTTTCTGGGCTGACAGTTCAAAAGCACCTCCACCCCACTGCTGCAATGGCTTGGACAGAAGCGGGAGACATCCCTTACACAATAAAATGTGACGGTGCCTGCTCAGCCTGCTCCCTTCCCATGGAAGCAGGACCCCAGCCACTGTGCAGACGGGAACCCAGCTAAGCATGGTGCTGCCACCTGGCAGCGAGGCAGACGCAACCCCGCTCCCCTGGGAGAAGCCCAAGGGCTGCAGTAACACCACGAGGCAGCTCCCACCGCCCCAGGGATGCCCACGTGCCCCGTACCTTGGACTGCACCGTCCCCTCGCCGGTGCTCACGACGGGTTTCTGCGGGGACAGGGCCAGCATGTGGCTGCCCTTGACGGTGACGTACTGCTGCACCGAGGGCTGCGCCGCCGCGCCCGCCGCCGGCACCGCCGCCGGCTGCGGCAGCTCCCCGGGCTCCTGCTTGATTATCACCTGGGCAAGAGGAAGAAACAGTCACAAGAAAAGCAAACACCTCCAAGCACTGAAGGTGGCTTGTGGAGCAGCCTGTCTGCAGGGAAGGGCAGGCACGCTCTGAACTCACACGTGGTGCTCACCACCACGGGGACTCTCTAACTCTGCTTCAAGCGAGGGCTGCTCCCAACGCAGCGTGTGGGGTGGTGTCTGCAGTGACACAGCAGTCCACACTTGAGAGGTGGTCATGGAAATCACAGAGTCACAGCAATTGCTGGTAGTGTTACAAGTACCAGTCATCCCGACAAGGGACTTGGCCAGACCT
This sequence comes from Callaeas wilsoni, assembly GCA_013398955.1. Taxonomy (NCBI): domain Eukaryota; kingdom Metazoa; phylum Chordata; class Aves; order Passeriformes; family Callaeidae; genus Callaeas; species Callaeas wilsoni. Next base: position 24,622 of record VWPU01008953.1, read on the forward strand.
GACTTCTTCAGACTCTGCATCTCAGCACGGAGCCATGACACTTTAAAGTTCCAAATTCATGCTCTGAACCTGCTTTTTTATTTCTATCCTGCAACATTACAACCAACAGCTACAGACACTGTAAATGATTATAGCTGACATACACACTTTCTCTTGTGCGTATGATGCCTTGGAGAGGCTGCCCTGGAACAGAGGCTGGACAGAGTGAAAGGATAAAGGGCAGGGACTTATTGAAAAAGGGCAGGGATAAAGGGTAGGGATTTAGTAAATTATTATTATTCACAGGGTGCACCTTGGGCAGTGCAGGAGTCTCACAGAGACTGCACCCAGGATGGACACAGCCACACGTTTTTGGGACAGATATAAGTTCTGTCTATTTGCATATCAGAGGTTAATTGTCCAATTACAGCTTCAGGCAGTGCAGTCCCATTCTCTCTGTTTGCTCCCCCCCAACTCACTTTTGCTTCCATTTCTCGGGGCCTGAGACAGTGAGGTGTCCTTGATTCTCAGGCCTGGAGAGGAATTGTTGTGCCTGACCAAAATGGGAAAAGCAGTAGCTAACACTCTGTATGGAGTTCAGAGTTACACACTAAAGAATTGCAGGATTACAAATAGATGAAAATATAGAAGCTAAAATCCTAAGGCATCACATATGTTTTATGTTTCCCCTGAGACAGCCCTACATCTAATCCCTATGGGCAGCGACACAAAAAAGCCTATTTTAGGGTTTTTTTCAGTTGTAGGTACTGTAACTAGTAGGAAGCATTCTTCCACCTTTTACTTGGATCACCTAACATTGCCAGAAACAATTTTAAATTCCATGTGGTAATATTTAAGGAAACATAATCAGAACCAGCAACATCTGAGATTCACAAATCACTGCTATAATTTTTTAAGAGGCTGCTGACAGATCTATTGCATTTTATTTCTACTGCATCCCATTAAAAATAGCTCTCAAAATATCAGCCTGAACACAAGAGTAATTCAAAGAACCCCAGAAAGGATGGAAGAGATGATAAAAGGAAAGATCACAGGTACAGCAGAGCCATAAGGAAAGAAAAGAAAACAAGACACATTTTTGAGAGATGCTACAGAGCCCTTAGCAGCAAGATACATTGGTCCCAGTAACAGTTTTACAGGCACTGGAGTTCCATGATTTGTGGCACAAGTCACCATGAAATGACACTACTGGGCTGCCTGTCCCAGCACAAAAGTCAGGGGGAATACCTTTGTAAAAGCTCCAAGTCCTCCAGTGACCGATTTGGGGCTTTGCACCTTGGAATGACTCCCAATGGGACAAAGGGGTGGCATGGTGGCAAAAAGAGAATCCTCCTGCTGCAAATAAGAAAACATGGTGCAAAAATCAGTGAAATGTCCAACAAAAGAAATAAAACAAGTGACTGCTAATAAAGGGCAGCATGGACTGTCTGGGCAGGCCAAATTACCTGTGCAAATTAGACATTTCCAAAAATCAGTCAACACTTGAGTAAAAGGAGTCTAACTTTCTTAATACAACCCAGAGAGCAAACTTTATTTGGAAAGTTGTATCTCCAACAGCACTGTTTCTTACCATGTCATACACAGGCAAAAATATTGGCTCATGTTCTCTGATCAATTTTTTTATATAAAAGTATTTCACTTAAAATCCAAATAGGCTGAGGGGGCATCTTATCAATGCATACAAATACCTGCTGGGAAGGTGTAATGAAGGTCAAGCCAGACAACACTCAATAGTATCCCACGCAAGGACAGAGTCAATGGGCACAAATTGAAATGCAGGAAGTTATAAGGAAAACCTTGTTGTTGTTGATGGTGATCAGAGTAACAGGTTGTTCAGAGAGGCTGTGGACTCTTCAGCCTTGAAGATACTCGAAACCCAAGTGGACACATTCCCAAGGAATCTACTCTATTTGACCCTGCTTTAAGTTGGAGTAGTTGATCTCCAGAGGTCTCTGCCAACCTCAGTCATGTTGTGATTCTATACACAATCTCAGAGAGAGGAGACAGTGTAAGAAAAAACAAGTTATGGAGGGGAAAATTCTTCTCTCAGAGGAATTTATGCTCTCCTCTAATTGGAACGATGCAGTGTCACACAATCCTTCCAGATGGAACTCACCATTTGGCAGAGACAACAAACATTAAGTAAAAACCATTTCCACACCTGCAAAATCGTGCACCCGGCACTTTTGGGTCTGAGGCCAGCAGAGAAGTCAAGTGCATTTGAGGGAGTTTTTTACAGTGTAATTGCTCTCTTTTATAATCAATGTGAACCCCAAAGCCATGGTTTTACAATCACTTAGCCCATCCTTGGGTTGGATCATGACCAGAAATCAGTGCCTGCAACTCCTGGCATCTTCCTTGCACTGACACACGTGGCTGGAAACACGTTAGTTTTCAAGCAGGTTGGCTGTCTGCTCTGGTTCACCACACAGCTGCACAACCGGTAGCAAATGGGAGGTGTGAAGACAAGGCTAGAGGCACAACCTGTCCTCCCAACAGCAGTTGCTTTTGAGACTGGCTGGAGAAACACAGCCTGAAGTCATTAAACTAGAAAACTAGCACACGGTGAAGAGATGGAAAGTGGTGAGTTATGCTCAACCCGTAATATCCCACTGAACTATCAGACACACTCCTCTCTTCAAAGAAACCATAAAATTATAGCTTTTCCACCAACCAGAAGACATAAATCAAATTACATTCCTGTTTACAGAAGTATGATTTTTTTATGGGTTTTTAAAAATATCTTCAGTTTTTAATTTTGCCCTGGAAATACAGAATTCAGCTGTTACTAATGATGTGTGCCTAACTCTGACTCATTGAAAACTTCTTCCAAAAAACTGTCCCAAATCAGTGAAAAATAAAGAATAATGAATGATTTTCAACGCAGTTAAGTGAAATCCATCTAAGCACAGATGTTTTTAAAATCTGACTAGCTAGCTGCACACCTGACACTTACAATGCTACTCCAAACTAACTGCTTCAGACAACAATCTGCAATGCTTTTTCCCCAGCAGACATAGGAAGCATCTCAGTCCCAAATGTGATTTGCTCTCTGCAGGGTGACTGGCAATCCTTCCCCCACCATATCCTGCGTTAATACTGTGGCTTGGAGACAGGGAAACACTCCTGTTTCCAGCAGCACACCCACCAGCTGCTTTCAGAGCCTTGCTGACGCCACTTCCCTGCCAGAAATATCATTCCTAGCACAAGATGAGGGAGAGATTTTATGTGAGACAGTTCAGCTCTGTACCTTCTGGGCTTTGCAGATCAGAAGCATGAACTGTATTTACTGCTGTTTGTTTACACATCCAAACGTTACTCCACTGTTTACACAAACATTTTTTCTGAATGCAGGCAGTTGTAAAACCACTACATGAGCTATTTTCAGGCTGCTAGGAACAGCTGCTGTACAAAAATAACAAACAGAGTGAAGGTTTTGAGGTAGGCACCTCTGGTTTAATCATACTCTGTCACTAACAAAGTGAAGAAGATCAAAGTCAGCTACAGAAGAGCTTTTTTGAAAGCTACAACGTTTTGGGAGCTATGCCCTCCGTGGATTTCCTTGCAGGAAAGAGCAGTGCCTTTAACAGATAGGTAGGCAAGCCTAATCAGAGCTGCATGAAGTGACACCATCAGCTTGTATAACCACCATGCTCTCCCATGGCTCCATCTGTTAAGACACAGTAAACCTTCACACGAAATGACAATCCAAGGAACTTGCCTGAAGTGCAGAATTTTTAATACTAAAAAGCCCCATTTAATAGGAAGCTGAACTTTAAATAGGAAGTACACACCTAGTGAGAACATTACCTTGACAGCTGAGGTGCCAAAACTGCTCCCATGGGTCTTTGACACAGGAGATCCAGTCCCGTGAGAGGCCTGGCAGACACTGCTCAGTTTGCTGGTCGGGCTCCCTGCGCAGCAGGAAACAAAGCAGATGCTGGGTGAGGGCTGGGAGCAGGGCTCCTGCACACATGAAACCTCTTCTAACAAGGAACAAGGCATTTCACTTCATCTGCATTCTCCACGAGGTACCTCAGCAGGAACTGCCATGGGCACAAAATAAATCCACCACCGAATTTCCACCTGCAGGAACCACGCCCCAGAGCAGGTACTCTCCAGCCACTGCTCTGTGTGCTGCAAGCAAATGGTCAGGAACCTTCCTGGGCGGCTGAGGATATCAGCTATGGGTGCAAATATGTGAAATTAGGACAGAACTTGCTGCTGCAGATGCAAAGTCCTCTGCTGCCCAGAAGCCCTCTGAACCCACACTAGCCTTGGACACTGGCACGGAGGAAGGCTTGGAGAGGGAAGGAAAAGGAAGGCCAGAAAAGGACGGAGACAAAGTGAGGAGTAACAAGAGCAAGGGACAGAGCGAGGAGGGTAAAGGAAGAAACAGAAACAAGGAATGAAGGCATAGGGTCCTCTGTGGCAGATGCTCTTGCAAAATTAACAGACTGACCAACGTGCCACAGCACTCTCCTGGACCCCAAGATGGACCGGGGGCAAGTGGCAAACTTACCCTGCATTATCAGCGTGTGCACAAGACTGCTCCTCAGCAGTCTTGTTACTGCTGCTGTTGGGCTGGTTTGTCAGTTTTGTTTGTTCAAGGGACACCAAAACCATGGCTTACACACATGAAAGCAAAAACCTGGTCTCTCGTACAGTTGTACTATAATCCACACTTAAGTTTAGAAGTAAATGAGCAGCCATTTCTGAGAATAAGGGCTTTGGCTTTCACAGAGTATGAAGATGTCATCCCTTTTCTTAAATACAATCTGCAGCCTTATCAAAAGTGCCCCAGTGACTTTTTCTGTAATACACACTATGCTCAATCCAGCCTGGCTGCTGTTGCCAAAAAGTCAGTTCCACAGACCCTCTTGCTCCCTCACACAGGGTCTGGTGACGAGGCTCTCCCACAGCAAAGCTGTTTGGGGAGGGGAAGGTATCCATCTTCTGCTCCGCCACTGACGTGATCTGACTAGTGCAGGATACAGGGGAGGCTCAGGAGTGCAGGGAGGGAGAGGCACAGGCAGCCTCTGCCAGGCCACTCTGCACTCACATCTCCACTGTGGTGGCAAACTGCAGCTTTAACAGTAACTGCACTAACACTTGGATGTCCAAGTGATCTGGTGCATCTACACATCCTATCCTCCATGTACAAACCTCTATTAGAAGAACCCAAAAGTTACCCAAACCATGATAAATCACTTAGGCAGAGTAGACAGTCAGACTGGAGGTAGAGAAGAAACAGAAAATAAGAGGCAGAAACCCCCCAACCAATCAAAAAAACCCACAATTAATCAAATCCTACTGGTGAAACAGCATCAGTGTTACCAAGAAAGCCTCAAAACATACTTAAAAAAATTTAGATACAGCTACACAATTCCTACCAATTACCTTACCAATTCCCTCTGTGACGAAGTTAAAATGAACATGACAGCTGTGTTACCTCAGATAAAGGGAGGAAGCATTAGTAAAAATAATTTTTTTGTTTTCCAACCATACCCAGCAAACAGTTTGTGTTCCATGCATGCTGCACTTCCTCACTGGGCCCTGGGCATCCTGCTGAGATGCTGGTAAGCACACACATACACAAACAAGTGTGGTTTAAAATAGACAGCAGTTCTTGGCCATATACCACAACAAATAAATGACTTCTGAGGGACCTTTCCTCCAGCCCCAACACAAAGATTACTGACTGACTCCTCCACCCATCACCTATGTCCTGCAGTTCAGTCCTCCCTGTGACCCCAGGCTTTTGTCACCACTGAGGGAATGCAGTTAAGAGGAATCCAAATCAGCTGGAATTGGACCAGGTAGAAGCTGAGAGCAGTAACAAAAACCAGCATGGCTGTTCTCCTGGTAACCAGAGTCTCTGCATTTCAACACATCTACTGTGCTCCTCCACACTGGGACCTAAGACTGGTCTGCCAGCCACTGTGACCTCTCCATGCTCTTTGCCACACCCATGCCACCACTGTCACCCAACCACCTGTGCACTGTTTCTGTCTAAAGCTGTGCAACACGGTCTACAGCACTTTCTTCCCTTCCCTTTTCACCTGAAAAGAACAGGCTCTTTTTGAAGAGGTACCTGTGAATTCAATTTGTCCTTACACTGTGCTGCTTCCTAAAGGCAGCTGTGCTCAAGTCTGAGACACCCTCAGGCACACATGCAGGCCAGCTGTGCAAACCAACACCTTCCTCTTTCTCTGCTGGGCACTCTTCATCTCCAAAAGCTGAAACGCTGCTGTTGTACTGATCATTTTAAAGGGAGAACAAACTTGAACAGGTAAGACTAAGACACTGCCTTCTGTGGTCACACTACACACCTGTGCTTGTGGCTGCTGCTCCAACCGTCTGTCCAGGCTTGTCCACAATAATATACGGGTTATTAATGACTGAGCTAGCAGAGCCTTGCTTCATGTGCACCGGAGTGGACGTTGGGGTACGAGGTAGCGGAGATGGACTAGGGGTCGATATTGGAGAACCTTAAGAAAAAAAGTCCAATGCTTCTGGCTTGTAAATGTGGTCAGAACATAAAAACATGGCAATAGCAGTACTTTTGAAAATGGCTCAGAGAAGGAACGTTTTTTGAGCATTTCCCAGCCTGAGTGAGGTCCCAGGACTTGGAGAAGAAAAGAGGAGACAGAAGGAAAGGAAAAGGCATACGAAGCACTATGGCTCATACCTACCCTGGACACACTCTGCCTACCAGGACAAGCTAGGCTCAGAGGGAACTCGAGAAGCCATCCGGTCCACCCCTGAATCCTGAGGGATATTAACTACATCTTTCCCACTGCCAAGACCAGTGCACCCAAGGAGATGAAGAAAGAGCTGAGCTCTCCTGCCCTTGTGCAGCCCACGGTACAGGCACTCGGAGTGGGAACCAAGGAGTTCCCCTAAAAAGGTTGTGTGGAACAGCCTTGGGCAGCAGGAACATCCTGGTCCCTTCACTGCTCTGGTCCCTTCAAAACAAAACAAACAGCAGAAAAGCTTGAAATCAATCTGTAACATGTGCAACTTCTGGGTAACATGGTCAGGAGAGAGAGAAGCTAGAGAAGAAAAAAGCTGCGTAAAGAGGTAAACAAGAAATTCAGAGAAAAGGACAGGCAAGGAAGTGATCAGAGTAAAGAGACAGCAGCAAACCCCAAGCTTCACCTGCCTGTTAATCTACTTTCTTGGCAGTTATTGACAACTAAAATAGAACATAAATGCTCATCAAATAAAATCCCCATGTCTTATAAACTGCTTTGAAATCTGAAAGGGGTAACCCTTCTCAGCAGACAGCAGAACCTTGGAGAAATATTTAGGAGGGAAACATTTAAATAGCAAAGATCAACAAAGAATAGTCCAAGGACTTTAGGAAAGATAGGATGGCTCCTGTAATTCCTGCTTTCTAGGAAGCTTTGGGAAAAGATCAAGAGAAGAGCTTATAAAGAAAGAATAAAGCACTTGGCATAGGTTCAAGTGTAAATCAACCTGAGTACAGTTTTAAGATGTCAAGGAGAAATATTGAAATTTAACTTTAAAAAAACCCAAAAGAACAAAACCAAAACAAAACAACAAACCAGACACATTTTAAGAAAATTATTTGGGAGCAGATCACCAGAAATCACAAATACTGATAGCTGGTGCTTCATCCTCTCTACCCTGAACACCAGAAAATGAAGAGCTGCAACAGGTTACCTTGCAGCTTCACAGCATGTGCCATGGTGAGCTGTACATTAATACTTTCTGATGTAAAACATCATCCAGTGATTGGCATCACACCCAGGCAGGGAAGGGACCACAAGCAAAATGAGCAAAGCAGCACCTTGGCCATGCTTGGTTCAGAAGCTGTCACATTGCTCACTGCAGCCAGCTGGCAATTTAATCCAACACAAGGTGGACTTTTGGAAGACAAAGACCAAAGCTGCTCCACCTGATGCAATATGGCAAGCACAAGAGGGTCTATTTGAGTCTACAAAGTTAAAACTAATTATTTGCCCAGCAACCAAGGAAAAAATTCTTCTTAATCCATCTCAGCTGTATAAAAGCAGGAGGGAGAAGAATGGCTTCTTCCCACATAAAAATATTCCACATGGAAGATGTGTTTTTGCCTGAGCCTTTCTGTGGGTAGCAGTCCATTTCAAGACTATCTATTTCATACTTAAAAGCATTCAAGAACAGGGAGAGAACAGCTCTCATCCTGCTTTTGATCTGTTGTGAACCATTTCGCACTTGTATTTTTTTTTCATTGAACATTAAGAAGTGTGCTCAGCTCCTTATTCTAGAGTTTCCTACTGTCTGATGTCCAAAGACTGGCAGAAAATCAAGGGAAGGACACAAAACAAGTCCAACTGGTTCACTCTCTTGTTTTCCAGGGGGAGACACTCAGGTAAGTAAACTAACATTCACCTGATACAATCTTGCAACTCATGGTGATAGGCTGGAAGGATTTTCCTGGTGACTCTGCAGGGCTTGGACTCTGACCTTGAGGCACTATTTTACAGCTAGCTGCAATGGGTTGAAAGGCTGAATTTCCATGAGAGCCAAAGGCAACTTTCTGTGTGGCTAACTTGGTGGGAGTCCGTTCTATCGCGGATGGCAGGGAATAAAACGCGGCATGTCTTTCGGTTTCAGCATTCCCAGAGAATCCTGATCAAAACAGGGAAAAGAACAGAAATAGTTCTTAGGCTGACACATCTGATTCCTTACTGTGCTTCTCTACACAAGCATAACTCAGGTATGACAAACACGCTCTTGAAGGAAGGAAGGAAGGAAAAGCAACTGGTGGGAAGCGTTGAACGGGGAGAAAGTGAGGTAGGGGATTGCTCCTGCACAGGCCTGTTGGATCTGCTGGGCAAGAAGAACAAAATGATGCCATGCACAGCCTCTGTTCAGCTGTGGCAGGTGATCAGCAACTTCTTATACTTATTCTTGGAATGCCCTTCCACTGACCAACAGCTGCTGCTAGTTCCAAGTGTCCTTGGTTAGGGCTCCACAGGACTAAGGCTGAATGTCCTTCACCGAGAATCTCGCAGTGCATTTTTTGGAGAAAGCGCTCAAGGAGACCAGAGACTGCCTTTTGAGCTGGGCTATGGAATCCACTTTATTTGGTGTAGAAGGAGATCAACTAACTTGGAGCTGCTGAGAGAAGCCTGTCAGTGTAAAAAGGAGGTAGGTTTGCTTCCTTCCTGTTGGCTGTAGCACTGCTCACCTAAAGATGCTACAAATCTTCCTGTTTGAATAAAAAACCTGTGTGCTTAAAATTTGGTTGTGTCAGCAGACATTCTTCTAGCTGAGCCTGAACACCACCAGTGGCATCACAGTGCCTATCAGGAAGCACAACCATGCATGGCACCGGCTTACAGCACTCCCTGAACACATGAGTGTCAGTGTAAATCAAGGAAAGCACCAGACCACGCTGCACCTGACACTGTTCTGAAATATAACATTGATGGGTCCAGAAGGTTTCTCACACTAAAGAGTGTGAACTGTAACACACCCCCTTGTATCTCAGCCCAGTTAACCAAAGTCTGTCGTGCAAGCCGTGACACGGAGAGATCCAGAACACAAAGCTAAATGCCAACAGAGCATGCACACCTTTTCCTACTCCACACAAACTACCAATCCTACAGTGTGCCCACGGGGCTGGCACTGCCTGTTCCAGGCTATCCAAGTGATCCTAAGGCCTCAACTGCTGCCCCACTGCAACAGACCCTGACTTTCCTGATCTTAGAGGGGAAGGGGAAAATGAGACCCGGATGTGCAGAGGTGCCATCATCCCTCAAACACACACAACTTTTTCAGTCTCTATTCTCAACAGTACAGGAACTACAGTTACCCAGGGACTGCTGTTCCCTCAGAGTCAGCTCATGTTAGGCACTAACATGTATAACTGAACACACCACTAGACCAATTCCTTAAATGTATACACAGTCCCCAAAACATTCAGAAACCTAAAAACCCCTCCGAAAATAGTCTGCCAAAGCCAAATCTACAAGTGCTATTCAACCACCTTTTTTCCAACTGCATCTGCAATTCCTTATTCACTACGTTTTAGCAAAACAGAGCCTGCTCAACAAACTTCAGATAAAACACCCAAACAAAACCAAACCAAACTACAAAACCAAATAATCTAAAACAATTTCTGAACTACATTTCAGAGCACATTAAGGAAAGTATGATCTGGGGTGAGCAACAAGCAGGTGGCACCAGCAACCTTTAAGGTGGAAGAGCAATTAAGAGGAGGTATCCAGCAGAGCCAAAGTTCCAAGAACTCACATTTCACCAACACCCATTTGCTTTACCTTTGTCCACAGAAGCATCTGGGCTGGAGTCTCTCAACTGTTTAATTGGTGAAGAAGCTTTGACTGGTGCTGGGATACTCAGTGGCAGTGATAAAGATGTAGGAACATCAGAAAGGTCAGACTCTGAAGACTGGGAGAAGAGATACTCCTCACCAAGGGAATGCCTGTGTAGCTCCACATCCACTACCTTCCAAAAACAGGAAAAGGGACATTAGTATTTGGTAGCTAGGTAAAGATATAAAACCCAAAAACAACGATGCCTTTTTATTTTAATGCCTAAAAACCTCTCTCCCTTTGTTTCCCCCAACTCTACATAACATTTCCATTCATTTCAGGGACAGTTTCCAAAGGTCCAGCAGTACTACGACAAAAATCTTGCAACGTTGAACGCCCACAGTAAAACATCACACCTCAGCCCGTGGGGAAATACGAACTGTAAACACTGGAAGGATTATGGAGCCCAGCTCCAAGCAACCCACTAAAGAAAGGACTGCATACCCCTGTAGGGACAGGCAAAAAACTGAAGGCTGCCTTTTCTGGTCAGGCCTTGAGAAACACACCACATGATCTACTCTTCAAAAGTGTTCCTCAACCACAGTAGACATTTCACATTAATGTTTTCTCCACAAACTGAAAAGCTGAAGTAATGCGATTTCACCATAAAAATTTCCATTCACTACAATACAACAAGGGGAAAACAATATCAAGAAAACTTCAGAAATACAGCAAACTATTGGCTATTAATCAATTTATTTTAGAGTTCATTTTCCATTAATGTCCTGAATCTTGACAGATACAGACACTTAGAAATACTCAATGTACTGCAAAATTTCAACAGAATAGCTGGGTGATCCCATGAACTTAAATTTCTTATGTGTAAGCTCTGCAGCACATCAGAATGCAAATCAGGACATTTTGTACCAAAAGCTTCACAAAGCAATAAAATTTAAAGCTCCAGTACAAGCCAAGTTCTTTGTGAAGGAAGAGCTGGAAACAGTCTTCTCTGAACCAGGAAGGAGAAAAAATTACTGTTGTCATGAATCAGGGTGCCATAATCCTTTCATCCAACAAGAGAGCAAAATCTGCATTCTAGAAATTGTGAAATCAAACAGGTCTGACTCTGTGCTTAGTCCCATGCATCTTTTCTTTTTAAACATCTTTAAGGGAATCAAAGTACAACATCCATCCCACGACCCTCTGACTCACTGTTTCTGCACCAAGTGTCTGCAGGCCTGTGTAGGTCCTGTCCAGCTGGAAAAGACAATACAATATATTAGCCAGGGCAAAAAAACATATTAGCTAGGATTTACAGTACAAATTGTTTGAAAGAAGTTTCAAACTATGGAAGTTGAGTGGCAGCGCATCCAGTATTTTGAGGCCATAAGGTCAGAAATCTCTGTGCTCTGATAAGTGCCCTCCCTCTCTTCTGCAAAAAATTCAGCCATGACCCAAGGGCCACATTAAAGTGGAAAGGAGCAAAAAAGCTGGAGGAAATGAGATTGTTGAGGGAATATTTCTGTCTAAGAGGAGTCCTCAAGCAATGTCCTTTTTTATGCCTGATGTCAAAATAAGGGAATAATAATGAGAAAAACTCTGAGTTTTCAACTGACCAGCACAAAGGTTGTGTTTACACCACAGTTTTTGATTAAGTAAGTGTTCACACTGAGCCATCAGCTGATAAAGAAGCATAGCATCCCAGAGGCATCTGTTAAGACACTTGTAGAAGCAGCTGGGTTTGAGAGGTGTAGAATGTTCTAGAGCTCAGGGGCACACGGGGTGCCAGCCACAGAGGAGGGCTCAGCTCACTCGTACGCCCTCATGGCAGCCACAGGCTCAGGGTGAGAACAGCAAAGATTTGCTGATTTGAGCTCCTGTGAGCCATGGACTGGCTCAGTTTTCTTCTGCAGGCTGAGCTTCCTTCACCGTCCATCACAGTGTTAATAATTTCTCCCCAGGTCCTATCTCCCCAAATCTATTTTACTCACCATCTGCACTAAATGTCCCTAAGCTGCAGGGGAATATTTTCAACCTCCTCTACTGTCTATATTTAGGGTTGCAATGAGGTACCTTATTTAGCAGGAAATTCATTAATGCAGGCAGAGTTCAAACAAAACTAATGCTGCTCAAAGAAACAGGAGACTAACCCAGCTCAGGGCTTAAGTCCACTAATGCCAGGGACTACTAATTAAAAGGAAAATGAGCAATGGCCTAGTTTCCCAGGACTGCTGCATACTAGAAATCCTGAGTGTTGCAGGGGTGAACAAGTTGGAAAAGGGAACTCTCTTCAAAGGGAACATGGACTGAATAGGCAATCTCAGCCCTCCCTGCCCACTCTAACAACAAAGATAATCCTTAGCTGGTATGTGCTTGTGCTGAAGGAACAGAACAGGCATGGCAGCCACTTTACTAGCAGAAAGACAGCCCCGAAGCACCCTGTTAGGTTAAAGCCAGTGAAAACATGATAAAAATCTCAAAGTGTAGGGAAAAAACAGGTAAGCACTGCTGCTCTGAGCACACTCAGCTCCAGCTGCTGCAGGGCTGGGTTCTCTGCTACTGCATCGACTCCATACAGCCAAGGTAAGAGGCTTTCTTGGATCTGTTTCGATTCTCCAGCTCAACTGCTCATGTGAAAATACCCAGGAGGACACTCATAACACAGAGAGACAAAAGCACATACACAAGCAGAGCCTCTTCTAGATTATGCAAAAGAGCTCATTTAAATGCCTTTCTCTAAAGTATTTTGTTCAAATACCTTCAAATTGTGTATGATATCAATCCTTTTGTTCTGGCTATCCTTGAAGTGTATCTGCACTCTCACTGGGAATTCTCCCCAGCCTCTCCTGGTCAGGTGAAATGGAGGTTCTCTGGAAACAAACGGTGATTACATTTTGATGCAGAAGTGGTACAGCTTTCACCTCCCTCCTTTTCAGAAAGCCAAAGACTGTTTTTCTAGCTGACAACTAAAGCGATCTTCAGGTCTGCTATTCACCACAGAGAGTGTAATCACAGCAATGAGAATTTTATGGCTTTGGACAGCTGAAAACATACTTTAACTTTATACAAGGGGACAGGGAAGAAAATGCTAAAACGCTGTTGGATAAGACACGTGTAAAACAAGTGTCGTATTTTTAAAAAGAAGACAAAAAAGGGGCTATGTCAAATGAAAACCAGTTGGTTATAAAAGAAACCCAAGTCAGCTCTCTGCACGGTGAGCTTCCAATGCAGCATTTTGTAATCACTTCCTGCTGCTCCCTATCTAGTATCAAAAAGGCACATGCTTCATGTAACACCAAGAGAACAACATACAGACAACAAGGAAAAGTTAATCACTGTCATTCTCCAAGCTGAAAAAGAAGGATCTGTAACATTTACTGTTACTCTGTATTTCAGCTTGTTATTGTAAATGCAAATGTAGCTTCTTCAACAAAAAAGAAATGCAAGAGGTTTAAAGGCGATTTTCAGTCCAGAACATTAATGTTCACTACGATGACTGGGACTGTGGCACCAAAAATCAATTAACCAGATGGGATTTAAACAGAAGATAACCAGCAATGACAACTGAGAATGGCACAAAAACACAGCAATCAAATGTAATTTGATAAGTTACAGAAGAAATACAAAGGAGTTTGCTTTTGTCCTGCTCAGGGCTGTCTTCTCAGAACCATTACTGAGCCATACCAACACTTCTTATCTCAGGTAAGTGTTCCTGGAGTTGCCTTTCAGTAGTTTAATTTTGCCAGAATGAAGCTGCCATTCTGTACCTAAGCAGTCCTTCCCACACTCCTCCCTCCAGGAGGCAGCTGAACATCCTGTGGAGAGTAATTTCTTTGGGAAGACACCAACTATTTTGAAGGCATCTTCCCTCAGTCTTGTCCAAGGAAGAAGGATGAAAGACTGACAGGGCATTTCCCTGCAGCAGTCAAGAAAGAACCTACACCACACCAGGGTCACAGCTTGGAAAGGAGGTGTGGAATACAGGTTTGGGAGAGCACAGGGAAGCTGCCCCATTTCTGTAGCACCAGCACCGTTACACTGACGGGACAGTCCTCAAAGCACGAAGCCAACACCACTGCTCTCACTACCACGGAGAAATATTTTGGAGTGGGATATTCAAGCCCAAACACACATGTGGCATTAAAAATATGGGCAAACCAGCTTTTTGAGATTCCTCTTTCTTTTCCACACTGGAAGAGATGGGTGGTAGGAAACACTTTGCTTAGCACCAGAAGCCTAACGTGAGTAGCAGACAGCGTACATAACACATACAGGAGAGGCACAACCCACATGAATAGCACGAAAAGCAACAACTGAATGCTTTTTCTCAGAAGGAAATTAAAAAAAAACCCAGGCCAAAAAATCTGTTTGGCACATTTGCTACAATAAAAAACCTCATTTATTTTTACTACTATTTTGGAGTAAGCCAAGTTAAGCCAGAGGTTAAGTACACACATGGAGTACTAAACCAGGAAAAGAAGTTGTTAATTTTCTAAGAAACTTGGCACTGTAAGCCTGGCAAGCATGAAGACTGGAATAGTGACTGGAATAATTCCTTATTACCTCACTTCTACCAGGTCATTAGGTTTGTAACTGGGATGGAGGAAGAACCAAACTTTCTTGACAAAGTGATTTATGCTGGGTTCTCTCCGAGAGCCTCGGACGTACACCATCCATTTATGGGTTGACTGATCATTTTCTTCTCTCTTGTCAGGGGGAATGTACCTGGCAAAGAAATTAAATAACAAACACAAGATAAAAATCCCAAATAGACAAATACTGCAAAAAATATTTCGGGAAAGATCGGGCAAAAAAATTGGGGATGCTAAAATGCCTGAGGGAACCTTGCCCCTGTACAGTTCTGCTCACTTGTCCTTACTCTGACAGTTCATCCAGGAACAGATACAGGTCCCATAATCTACTCTAAGTTTCTAACACATTTCCTCTATTTTAAAGCACAACTGCCATATGAAATTCACCCATTTAAACATTTGGCTCTTAATTAAGAAGATTTAATTTTAACATTCTACCACTGTCAAATTCCTTATCCCGTCCTATTCTGTGATACCAGGAAGCAAAACCACACCAGAACACACCATCAACAACTCTGCTAGCATAAATACAAAAAAATACAATTCTTCTTATAAATTTTTAGGCAACTTCAGTCAACACTTAGTTCTGGGTCCAGCCCTAGATAGATTTTCAAGCAGCAATTCTGACTCTAAGTTTTGTCAGCAAACGTCTGATATATTCTATGCAAAAAGACTGACTTGAGTAGAGCAAGGATGGAGAGTTAAAGCCTAGAATTGTCCAGTTTCCTAAAACTAATCCCTTTCTTCACTAATTTCTTTGAAGATCAAAAGTTATATATATTTACCTGTCTTCTTCTTTCAAATATAAATAAAAACTGTATGAATTAATTTATTTGGACTATTCTGAACTTGCACAATTTTCCTCATTGTGGTTGGTGGTGCATTGCTCTCTTGGGGTTTTTCTTCTGTTTAAGGAACCCCCACATTGTACCTATGGACACACTGAATTAGCCAACTAATTCGTTTAGCCAACACACTGAATTAGGACAACTTGCTTTTCCAAATTTTCAGGGGAAAACTTCTGACTTCTACCTGATCAAAAAAGGATGAAAGACCTTCCTTGAGAGAAACAGATCTTAAAACCTCTGTACACATATAAATTTATAAATAAAATAACTACTAAAACAACTGTTCCTTCCACAAAAAAAAAACCCTCACGCTGAGACAAGAGGAGGGCTGCCTTGGGTACAGTGATTATTCAAGAGTAACAGCTCATATTGTGACAGCCTAGCAATTTCATTTGTCTCCTAATTGTAACTTTCTATTCAATTTAATCCTGAAATAAAGGACCATCCCTCAGGCTCTGGATACTAACTTGGAGACGTTGCCAACCACAATCGTTTTCTTCACATAAAGTCGTGAAGTTTCATCATTTGACAGTCCGGCATTTCGTTGTCCTGGTTTTTGAGAGCTTGAAACACCCGAACTGTCCTGAGGGTAGGGGAAGAAAAAAAAGGCAAACAAAAACCCAAACATTCCTCTTAAACATCATTTTGTTTGGTGCTAGAAAAGGAAGGTGTAGTTAAAAAAAACCCAAAAAACCAACAAAAACCTGCGTAAATGAAAGGTCAACAAGGAATCATCCCTAAAAATACTTAAACTGCTCTCTAGGCACATTTCAGCAACTCAGGCATGTAACAGTGCTACCCTCCCTAGCCAAGAACACTGCATGGATTAACTGAGCAGTCATGGTGCGACATCCCATGGAGCTGAGCCACGGCTTCAGCCTGGGTTTCAAAAGCACTGCCCCTGCACTATCTGAAGTAAAACGGGCACAGCTAGAACGGCATCATGTTGGTCACTGATCAGGAACAAAGCTCAATCGCCCATGACTGGGGGCTGAAAATCTAAATCCTTCTCATTCCCAATCACTGCTGCTCTGAGGGACTCTGGTGTTGCCTCATGGTGAAGAATCGAGGCTGGGTTTGAGAAAGGAGTTCAGCTCCAACAGGGAGAGCAGCCATCACCTGCCTGTCACTGCCATCCAGGTAAATCCATAAATCCACGGCAATACCGAGGCACAATAAACCCAGCCACCCTGCAACACAACCCCAGCTATTAAGCAGTGGCCAAGACTCCCAGTACAATGATCTGACCACCCACTATGTCAACACAAGTGGAAGTGTTGTTTGCTTGGGAATGAGAGGCTTTTCTACAACCCTGCTGGATGAAGTGTCTGTCTGGAAAATAAGGGACTGCCACCCTCGAGTGACCACAGAGCAGCCCAGTGGATGCACTCCACTGAGCATTTGCCAGACAAGGGTCAGCATGGGAAGCACTGGATTCATTGAGGAATAATTCCCTCTCCTATGTTAAGTCAGGGATGCCTCAAAGTGGAGCAAGGAGTCATGGAAGGCTGGGATGGCTCCTGCTTCTCATGGCTCCCTCAGCCTCCTCTGCACTGGTCAAAGATGTACCAATGTGCTACCCCCAAGCAATACAACTGCTCCAGCTATGCCCCCAGCACAGAAACAAGTTCTGTTGGTCTGGTGGTTTACAGTATAGGTGGGTCCACATTCTGTACGGCTCGTCTGCCTTCTGCTACAGACCCAAGGCAGAGCTCCAGTAAACTGCAGCCGTGCTATCAAGGGTGTCACGCTGCTTAATGCAGGCAGAAACTGCTCCTTCTGCCATGTTGCACTAGTGCAACTTATTCAGCTGCAGAATGCAGCCATAGTCACTGGGATATACCCATCCCTGGCTGTACTTCTCTGGCAGGCTTGACCACTTAAAGGAACTGAAAGGAAACTGAAGAATTTCACCTCATTTCACATTTCAGCTGCAGACACTGAGTGAGCCTCCTCAGAAGAGCTACCTGCAGCCAACAGGTGAAGCATTTGTGTGGCTGCACAGTGAGCCACAAAGGGAGGGACTGGATTCAGGTCAAAAATAACCCCCAAAAAAGCATGAGGAAACACTGACAGAATGTTATTTTTGCTTGGGTCAGACTGGTTCAGTTAAGCAAATGGAGATAACGCACAACAGCAAGCAGCACCATCAAGACAAAAACAATTCTCTCCTGTCTGGTCCCAAGCTGTGCACCCAGGCTCTACCAGCTCAAGCTGCCAGGGTGAGCTAATCCTCCAGTGTTACTGTTTGCACTACAGGCTGCTGAGGAAGCCAAACCCCTCCAGTGGATCAACCATTCTAAGCAATGCAGTGCCCATGGGCACCTGGAGGCAGGCAGCAGCATTACTTCCTGAAAACACTGCTGGGAAGGACACACACGGCTCTACCCTCCCGACCTGACTTCCACCTGTACAGCAAAGCCCTGTGCTCAGGCAGTGAAGCAGCTACGACCAAGAGGGTGGCAGAGCTGTGCTGACCCCACGGNTGTGAAGCACCTCCTTCCCCAGGGGCTAGGACCAAGAGGGCGGCAGAGCTGTGCTGACCCCACGGCTCTCCCCGGCCTGCTGAGCTCGCTTTGGGCAGGACTGAGGGAAGAGGAGGTACCCACGTTACAGACACTTCAGTTGGCCTTACAGCAAAGCCAGGCTGAGGGAGTGGGAGCAAGCGGTTGGAGAGGGTAAGAAACACATCTTCAGCAAGGTGGTGAAAACATGAAGAGCTCCTGGTGCCAGCACCGAGTCCTCAGAGCACACACCTCCAACAACTTGATCACCACTCGAGTTTTACTTTACCCGGCCAGCATTTCTGCTCTGTCTCTGGTCCAGGCTGTTTGTCAGCCGCTCGTCTGCGTCCAAGTTGCCATTGTCTTTGTCCAGGAGAAAGTCATTGTGCTGCGAGAGCGAGTCGCTCTCGGAGTGGTTGGCAGAGGGAGTGTCTGAGCCCTGGTTAGCTGGAGACGATGATCTAGAGGGAGATTCCAAGAATTTCTTGATTGAAGGGTGATTAAGAATTGTTGCATCGCATGACCTGGTCCCCTGCAACGAAGAGGTCGGGAAGATCTGGTCACTATTTCCCCACAGCCCAGACAAAAACAAAGCTGCGCCGAAAGAGAAAAAGTCAATGAATGAAGAAAGAGCAAATATTTAATCAGCTGCCCTGCAGGAAAAACATATGCTGCAGAAGAGAATAGCTTAAAATGGTTCTACAGAAACAGCACCCCAAATTGAATCTGTTCCTTCACACTTTTTACCTCAGAAACCCACCAGGTTTTGGAAAGGAGGACTGCAGCCTACTCAACTACTTCAAACGTCTCTTTGAAAATAATCTCTCCTCTTCCTGTGCAGACACCTCCAGTCTCACCACACACAGGAAGGCCACAGCTGCCCGGTTCTTGCAGGCAAGCAGGGTGGGTAAGTGCATCAGGCTCTTTAGCTTTGATTCTCACTGGCAGTCTTGTCAACACCTATGAGGCAAGCTACACTCTGCCTGCTCCCAAAGCTTAACAGGGGATAAATAATAATGTGCTTAGGCATCCTTGCAAACTTTCCTCAAAATGGACATCTTAGAGCTAATCTTAGATCCTCCTAAACCTGCAAGGGGGAGGACATGGCAAGCAAGTGTTTAAAATCTCTCGTTTTTTTTTTTATTACCATGACAAAGGCCTTCCTTTTTCTCTTGCATTTGCTTTTTACCTCAGAAGTAGAAGGAAAACATCCATCAACCCAAAACAAGTGTCCCTTGGCCACTTCTTGACCCAGGCACCAGACCTTCCTGTCACCTAGGTTTGGGGATGAACCAAGTCAGCAGGAATACCCCTGTGCAGCAGCAGAGCCCTGACAGCCTCCCTGCAGCTCCTGCAGCCACAGACTCAAGCCAGAGTGGCACTGGCAGCTTTTATAAAGGCACCACCAGCTCAAAGAGGCTGCTTCTTCCCTGCCCAAACCACCTGGATCAGCCAGGCTAGAACAATTACTCATGGGGCATGTCACAAAGGAAAACAAATCAAGAAACTGACTTGGGATTTATTTGTTGCTTTGTTTGTTTTGTTACTGTTTTTGTTTGGTTTTTTTCCTTCGCAGGTTTATTTTTAATCCACATTAAGTTCCCTGATTCAGAATTCTGCCAACATGAGTGACGGGGAGGCAGACACCAGCATCACTACAGAGCAGCAGAACTGCCCTCCAGAGGGGGTAGCAAGAGTGGAGTTATAAACATTGTCCCACCTTGGCCTCTAAAGGACCATTCCAAAACTTTCTTTCCAATTGTCCATTACATGCACAAGTGAAGCAGTTACCAGTTTAGGAGAGTTACAGCCATAAATCCAAGGGCAGGGACACACACACAACCTGCCCAAAAAAACCCAAAGCCCAAACCAAACCCCTACCAAGAATGTCTCCTTTCGTTTTACCTCTACTCAAGTAAAATGCCCAACATCTTGTCCAATAATTTGAGGGAAAACGTAACAAACCACAATCATGAGGAATCCCAAGCCTCAAAACTCTGCAGCATTGGGTTCGAGAACTGTTTATATTTATGAGAACAGGTCAGGAAATTACAAATCATCTTCCCAGAAGTTCTGAATTAAACTACAAAGACTCCTATTCTACCAGAAGCAGAAACAAGACAGTCTTTCACTGCCCAGTCAAACACACATGAGCCACAATTAAAAACAGATAACAAAGAAAATTGAAATCAGCAACACTTTCAAAATAAAGGAAAAACTGATTTAACCTGCGTGGAAATCAGGACTTTTTGAAAAAAATTAAAAATGCAATCAAAGATACAGCTATAAGCTCATAAGAACTACTGGAAAACTAAATAAAGCAAGGAGGCACCAGTAAGTTTTGTGAATACCTCAAAACAATTACAAAAGATATTATTTCTGGAAAGTGTGAAAATCATCAGGGGAAAAAAGCGAACACCCTGCACAGTAGAACAAGAAGAACAAGGAACAGTACAGCTCCTGCAGAGACACGATGACAATGGATAAAGGCACTTTCAAAGATTAGAACTTAGGTCACATTCTTCAGCTTCCTACACAAAAATCAAAGGGAGCAGAGAGATCTCCAAGCCTCCCAAGGCTACCACAACCTTTTCCAACTCCAGTTGTTCAGCTCAGGTTCAGAGAGGTAAAAATAAGCTGAACCTTTTTGTTTTTACCTCACTCCAAGTCCTCTGAAAAGCACAATAGGAAAACCAGGAGTAGCACTGAGACCAAGTGCTTGGAAGAGAAATTCTTAGGGGGCTAGAGTGAAACCCATGTTTGCAGCATCCATCTACAGCTTCCAAAAATCCCTGGAAATCAAATCAACTTGAATTGAAAAGATGGTAACAAAATGCCTACGTTGATAATGAACTACGTGTCATTTGGGAGCCTGAACAAGTCATGAATACCCTGCAATTAGCAGTCATTAAGGGCAGAGTGCTCAGAACTGGGATTTAACTAACAGGGTTTGAGGTTTTTTCATCTTGTGAATTTTTAATCACGCTGTGATATCTCCTTGATTTATCTCCTGCTTTACTGCTGCCATCAGTCTGTTCACCAACCCATTAACAGACTGACTGCCAGGGCCAAGGGAGGATGGTTTCACAGCACTGCCTGAGACTCAAGAAGTCTTGAAATCTTTGTTATTTTTCTTCTTCCTGGAAAGTCCCCAGACGCATCTGTTGCCACTCTCCTCCTGTGAAATGGGAAAACATATCCCACACTTTTCAGGGCTTTGCAAGGACAAACTGCAGTGTCTGAGAAACAAGGTGCTCCCAGGGAAAAACTGAGGATGAAAAGAAAATGCAGAGTATTTCAGAAACTAGAACCAGGGGCTGCTGAACAACTTCCCAACTGCTTCTCGAAGACTCCTCTTTGCCGAGTACCTGAGGCCCAGCAGGTGATGCAAAGGTGATGCCACCCCATTTGCAGTTTGTATTCCACTGTATCATTAAATCACATCTCAACACCAAACATCAGCTCAACAGCCACTGAACGCCACATTGGCCTTTGCAAAGATTCCCTGAAGTCTTATTATTCCCAAAGTAATTTTTACCTCTCCAGCTTTGAGGAGACCAGCAGAGGCATAATAGTTAGCCACAATGCAGGCACGCAGCTTGTCCATCATCCTTCTGGCTTCAATCAGGCGCTGCAGAAAGGAAACACGGAGAAATGACAAGCACTGCAGCAATCCTCCACACCCCAAACACCAAGACCTTAGGTATTTATAAGAGCAAAACCTTTATACCTGATCTATAACTTCAATTTCATGTTCTTTACTCTTCATTTCGACGGCAAACTGTTCCTTTATAATGGTCTCAATCTTCTGCACAGTAACATCTCGAGCTGTACAAGGCCACACATGGAAAAGAAAGAAGGAGGAAGTATTTACATTTCTGTTTTTGAGGCTCCATTTGAAAACAGAAAGATCAGAAATCACTGTACAGTGAGAAGTCAAGGGATAATAAGTTCAGCACACACACATACATAAAGGGAAGGATCATCTCCTCCAAAAATAAGGTTATGTCTTAACAAAAACCACATGTATCTTTGAAAGCTGGCTTATGTGGAGAGCTATTTTTTTCCTTTTTAGGTCTGAGATGACAAATAACAGAAAATGGGAAGAACGGGGCCAGTTTGTTTACTTCTGCCTGAGTAAAGCTGTAAACGGCAAAAGGAAAACTCCACGGTGCAGTCCCCGCTGCGACTGCGCCGGAGCGAGCTGGAACACTACGGACATTCTTCTGCTCTCCTTGGCCAGATCCACATCCAGGAAATTTACACCACCTCACGCAGCAGGAATAAAGCAAACTCCTATCTAGATGTTCAGCCCTGGCACCAAGTGCAGCCTGCTCTGGAGTGCCTACAAGCTGTTTGTTACTCACAAAGGAAACTACGTTATCAAAAGCTGGTCTACCTCTTACAAAATCCTCTTCTAGCACAGCAGTCAAAAAAGTTTAGCCTTTCAGCAGGAGTTTACTGACCTTGGTGGAAAGTATGTAGTTTAGGATTTCAAACTGTGCAAATACCTCACAGCAAATTAGTGGCTAAGAGTGGAATTGGCATATTATCATATTTTTCTAGGACATGTATAAACATAGGAAGAACTATTCTTTCTGCTCTACACCTACTGTAGACTTTAATATCGCCCTTCATTTAAGTCACCTCCATTACACCAAGGGGTTTCAAACAACTTCTGTTTTTATCAAATTCTAAGTAAGAACATGGCAAAGCAGGAATTACACTTCTAGAAGAAAGCCTGGAAAAGGTGCTAAAGCCTGTGTTAGAAATAGAGTGGCCTCACTATAAAGCAGACAGCAAAAGAGTCTGGTTTTCCCTGAAAAATCTCACATTGTTTCTACATGAAAAAGGAGGCAACAGCACCAAGACTTTGGCTTGAGCATCAGAGGAAGCATATGTCTTCCTAAAAAGTACATATCTGTTTGAAGAGGTTTCTAATATCCCTGCAGAGAGGGGAAAGAAAAGCAAGTCAAAGCTTTGCTGGCATCTTCCAGATAGCATACATAATTTTACTGTCTGATCAGATACCTACAACAGGAGTGAGGCAACTGATGCCTCTATATGCAACAGGGGTATCCTAAATAATTTTCCTTCTTTCCACATACATATATACACACACGCATACATATGCATATATATATATATGTGTGTTTGTGTGTGTGTGTGTGTATATATATATATATATATATATGTATTTTAGGACCAGAAATAGTTCAAGCCTACATTAAAACACAATTATGGTTGAATCTGTATGAGTAAGGCAAAATTAGAAACCAGAGGGATATAATTTACCTCCAGCCATGAACACCATGATGAGGAAATCCTCATGTAAGGCTACACTTAAAATAAACCTAAACAGATTAAAGCATGAGAGGTATGGTTCTGGTTCAGAGAGGGACAACTGCATCTCTTCCCAAGGCTGATGCCACGCCACGCCAGCATCATGACGATTTAAGCACTTTAGGATTTGTGGTTATATTACAGAGGCTTTTAAGAACACTTTATATTCATTTTTTCCCAGCTTAGTGTCAACCACAGTCCCTCATTAAGATCATGTTAGTGAAATTTGTGTACTTAAGGAATTCTAGCATTGAGAGCTGGAGATCATCCATGAGAAGAAGAAAAAAGCCAAATTGGAGGAATCTCTTGAATGCAAAGTTCACTTTGGCAAGGGCAGTTTTCCAAGGCCCTGAGACTCTGCCTGCTCATCATCAAGACGTTCTGAAAAGCTGTTTCAGAAGCAGATTAAAAACCTGCCTGCAGTCCCTGGGACACGCCAGAACAGAGGGTGGTAACTTCTGGCAGCCAGGCAGGGCAGGCAGCTGGGAGTGGTGACACGGCCAGCTCCAGCACAGCTGCACCGGGCCCCTGCCCAGCCACACATTCAACCCGGAGTTCAGCCTCCTCAGCCCTGTCCAGCTGCACACCATCCTCCAAAACATCACCCACGAAGCCATCCTCTGTCCCTCTCCAACTGGCAGCTCCGGCTCTATTCCTGGATCTTCTTCAGAGCCCACAGCCAGCCTCAGTTTTCTCACCTCCCTGTTTGTCAGCTCTTCCCATCACGATCCTCTCTCACTAGCTGTGCTATGCCAAAAATCACTAGCCTACTCCCTGCCCCCGGGGCAAGAAGCTCTACTCTCATTTGCCCAAAGAGACTGCAACCTGTCCCAGGCACTCTGCCAACAGGCTGGTTCCCAAAGCAAGCATATCCAATCGTGCCAAATGCAAACCTACTCATCCAGCTACTTGCTCCACTACACTTCTTTATCCACCTTTCCTTCAGTCGCGCTCCTCTTCCTCCTCTCTTGCATGTTTCAAAGCCTCTTCCTTCTCCCTAAATTATCCTTTCTACACTTCATCAGAGAAGCTCCTTTCTGCTTCATCTGCCAGCTCTTGCAAACATTTGTCATCTTCCAACAGCTAGTGCATGTACTGCAGGGTCGTGCATCTTTTCTACCCCTCCTGCAGGTAGAGGTTTTTTTCTCCACCCCATGCTATACTGTGACTTCTCTCCCCCAAATGTAAACAACCTGCCAATCTTTCCCAGAGCAGACTTCAGCCACAGAACAAATGCACAGGCTGGAGCACAATTCAGCACGGGAAGATGGACTGTACATACTTTAGGAAGCAACAGGAACCAAAGTTCTGGGGCTATGGAGAGCTTGTGCTCCATCTCCTATCATACACCAAAGGCTGCATCCTCATGCCTTATTTATGGTCCAGATAGCAGGTAGGGATGACTCCACATACGATACATCCTCATTTGACAGAGGTATCACTACCTGCCTTGTTCGACATCTGTTCTTTGCCCTTTAACTCCTACCCCAGCCTTTTCCTGACCGGTTTACAGACAGCATGCACATCCACAGAAGTTCCAATTCCACAGCTCCTACCTGACTGTTCGGCTGCTTTGTGCCGCTTGTTGGGATGTGTGATGGTGATCTCCTCATAGTCGGGGTCCTTCTCTGCGATCACTCTCTTGATCCCAGACATGTTCTCTACTCCACTGAGAGGAAAAATAAAAGCAATAACGTTTCCCACTGTGACTTTCTGGGCTTCAACTTCTCACCAAGAGGAGGCCTGTGGTGCACCCCCCAAAAGAGCAGGGCCAGCTCTCCAGTGGGGTCTAGTGATCATCGCACAGGTTCACAGCTGGGAGCTGGTTCTGTTCTGCACAGCCCAGGAGCTTCAAATGCCTCCAGACGCCTGTGGCTCAGCACAGCCGGCGTGCCCACAGCCCCAGCGGAGCTGCACTGGCAAAGAGCTCCCGTGCCCCCCTGGCAAAGGGCTGCCAAAAGCCCTGGGAGTGATGCTCGAGATACCACCCGTGGTCTGGCGGGTGACTCCACGAGACCGGGGCTCCCTCCACACAGGCACCACCGCCCGTGGAAGGGGGAATGCTGGGCTCCCCAGGTGCGTGGCGCCGGTGGAAGGGCCCAGGTGCCTCGGCACAAGCCCAGGGCTCCCCGCTGCGGGGTCACACACCGGCTGTCCCTCGCCCAGGACCGCTCAACCCGAGCCACGACCCTTCCCGTGAGGAGGCGGCGAGTCCCCCCGAGGCGGCGGCACCGCGGGGCTCGACCCGCACGCGTGAGGCGGCGCGGAGGCCGCCGCGGGGGGCGGTGTCGGCGGTGCCGGTGTCGGGGCCGCCCCGGGCGCGGAGGGC